>CATIWO010417200.1:0-21206 GCA_949673435.1 Macaranga tanarius
GAGGTCTTCCTTGCCAACCTTGTGTTTCAAGTTAGAGGCTTCACATTTGAGGAGCTTAAGCTTGTAGATCACCATCAACCAAAGCATTTCGAGCGTGCTACCAACTTAGGAGTATGTAAGTGTTACAATATCTCTTAGTTGCTAGGTCTTCTTTTTGAAAGCATGACTTGGTTGATATGTTGTTGGTATATTGTTCATTATGCATGTTTAGCTATATAAGAGTGCATGTGATATGATCTATGGGCATGAAAGTGTTTGTGTTAGATGTAAATGTTGTAGGCAATAAAATTTTTTAAATTCCGTATTTTATTATTCTTCTACACACACTTTCCTTCATTTTAAGCTCATCATACTAGTCTAAATTAGTTTTTCACTCAGTAGCAAGTCAACCCCAATAATAATATATATAGTACAGTGTGATGTTCTATATGCCTATATGGCATTTTAAGGGGAAAAAAATTGGAGGGATTATTTTAAAACTTTTGTGCAATGCTATAGCATTATTCATCGAGAACTGTGTGACACAAATCATTACCAATTGGTGAAAGTACATACTTGAATGCAAGGAAACTCCTGGAAAATTATTTTGCCTGTGTCTTACCATGTGAACCCAAGCCATGTAGAAGAACAAAGTTAAAGATTTGGGGATGCGTTTCTTGATGTGGAAACGAGTTTAAAGGAGAAGGTGATAAGCAAGTTGCTAAGGTGGAGAGTTGACTTCACAAAAGCTGTGAGTATGTGTGGATGGGATTGATACATTATTAAGTGAGTATGAATATAAATGGGAAAAAGTGCATTTACACCTTAATGTTTACACCGAAGAGCACATATGCTCTTTACGTTCTTTTTGGACTATTTAAGCATAAAATTATTTTTTCTGTGATTTTAGCCCCTTGAATAACGTCACAAAACTAACGGTGTTAAAATCCATTCAATAGTTTTTATGTATTAAAAGTGGTCAAAATATTGCTCTGTAATTTCCTTTTCTTCTCTCATTCACAGCCCATTACGACTATCCACGCAAACCACCATCGCCCGTAACCACTACCACCATTGGCACTATCTATCAACATCACTACTGCCCAAAACCACCGCCATCACCATTACTTATCAGTGCTACCCTCAATTCGGGAAAAGAGGATAAGCTTGTAATAACTTAACTACCCCTTCCATCTCTATTTCCTATCCCTTTTTTTGTTTATTTTATCCAATTTTCATTTTGTAATGCATGCTATACCGGAGTTGTTTTGATTCTTGAACCAATGGACTTAGGATATGAATGCTTTACTTTACAAGATGCTTATTCACTGCCTGCAGTTACAAAGCAGTCAACACCAAGAATCCTTAACATCATCATTAAGAAAAAAATATAAATTTAACAAATGCATTATAACTAATTTATAATCAACTTTATATAAGTAAATGATAGTAGAGAATATACCTCAGGAGTTGTCTCCCCTACTTATTCATTATACACTTAGCGGATATCTTTAACTGCGTCTCCAAAATTTTTTCTTCAATACTCTATCAATCCCCATTCATAGTTATTGTTAAGCAAGGATAACTTCCACTTGCTCTTGTTTCATATAGCCTTAGCTCAATACTACCAGAATTATTTTAGGTATTAAACCCCGCAAGTCACTGAACTTTGATTAAATTTCAAAACGGATATCCAATTTCAATTTGTTTCTTTTAAATCACTGAACTTTGATTAAATTTCAAAATGGATACCCAATTTCAATTTGTTTCTTTTAAATCACCTAACATCAATTTTATTTCAAAGAGGATACCTGCTGGAATTAAAGAGTATTTTGCTGACATGGCGAACGGAGAAAGAATATTTTCCATCGATTCACCATGTCAACCAACACCTATTTTTCATGTCAAATTACAAAATTCTAGTCAAATATTTTTTTTATTTATCGTACGTAATACTTAATAATTCTAGCAGGTATCCTTTGTGAAATAAAATTAATGTTAGGTGATTTAAAAGAAACAAATTAAAATTGGGTACCCATTTTAAAATTTAATCAAAGTTCAGTGATTTAAAAGAAACAAATTGAAATTGTATATCCGTTTTGAAATTTAATTGAAGTTCAGTGACCTGCGGGGTTTAATACCTGATTATTTTATCTCTAAATCTTCGAAGATGCCTATTTTACCCTGAAAGATGCTAATTTGAATTGAAACATGTGTAAAAAAACTAATAATTTACCAAACTCTTTAATCATTACTATCCTTTCAAGCATAATTCAATTTAAAAATTCAATTGAACTCATATAGGAATCATGGCATTTCATGTTTAGACCTTTTCGAACACACACTAAAATGGATAATTAAGGTAAAATCAAAAATTAATCTTAGAGTTGGAGAGAGATAACATTATCTTCAACAGATATAACATCGACATTTCCACCATTTGCAATCAAGCAAAGCCAAACATCCTAAAGAATGAAGTCCATGTTTTTAAGAGTTAGCTCAAATTTCCTAGACGAGTAGAGTCATGCAGATTGGGAACTAGCTTGACTACTCATGGCTTTTATTGTAGCTATTTTGGGAAAAACAACCTTTCTTCTAGATTCTTGTAGTTATAGGGTTATGGACAGTGGATACCAATGAGTATTTGCATGGATTCTAGGACAACATATTCGAAGCTTTGACATCATGATGGTGGTGGTTATAGGCGATGAGTGTTTTGGATAGACGGTGGTTATAATGTTCATATATTTTCAAAATAAAAAAGAGAAAGAAAAAGCAAAAGAAAAAAGAAGAAAATACAAGTAACGTGAAATCACGTTACTATTACGGTCGTAGATAAATCTGCAATCGCAGCACGAAAGCCATAAAGTAGCATGAAAGAAAGGATGCTCTTTGCTGCTCTGGCAGAAAATCTGCCATGGTAGCAGCCCTGAATTCGCCATAAAACTGTCTTTTTTTTTTTTTTTTGCAAAAAGAGATGTCCTTTATCAGGGGATGAAAGAAAGAAAAAGAAAAAGAAGAAGCAGAGCAATATTTTGACTAGATTTTAACACTATCAGTTTATGCCATTATTAGAGGGCTGAAATCATAGGAAAAAGATAATTTTGTACTTGAATGGTCCAAAAAGAATGTAAAGGGCATATGTACTCTTTGGAGTAAATATTAGGATCGTAAATGCACCTTTACCCTAATTAAATTCTACAATTGAACAATTTTCTTTGAAAAAAAAGAGATGTGTTCATGATTATGTTAGATCTCTAATTAAAATCCTTAGATTAGAACATCAATCAAAAAACCAAAAATATGAAAGTTGCCTTTATTCTTTTTTAATTTGATAAAAATATTTTATTAGTTTGATCAATTTTAGCTAGGGATGAGCATGGTCGATTAATCAAACTATTCAATAAAATTTCAAACCAAACCATATCATACAGTTTATTAATATTCATAACCATAACCAAACCATGTATCTTGGTTATCCAATTAATCAGTTTACCAATTAAACCGGTTCGGTTTTACTAGTTTTTGGACTATTTATAATAATTTTTGTTGCATATAATATTAAAGTAAAAAAAAAAGCATATGTTACTCATACATATATATACACACAACTTATTTCACATCAAAATCATCAATCTTTAAAATTAAATATTATAAAATAAGTTTCTCAATCAAAAGTTAACACAACTTAAAAGTATATAAGATAAAAATTTAACAAGCAACAAAATAAATAAATAATTTCTATAATGATAGGTCTTCCAAATAATCATTACTCCAATATTTTATATAAATATTGATATAATCCTGCAAAATTAAAAACAAAAAATAATTAATAAGAAGTTATTAATATATTAAAAGTCTTTAAAATATATTTTTACATTTAATTTGTAGTACAAATGATTCGGTTAACCAATTAACCAAATATTTTTTATATCTTCAATCGGATGGTTTAACCGTGGTTTTATAAAATTAGAAACCTAAACCAAACCATTATTTCTCGAAGCGGTTTGAAAAACCAAAACGTGATTGAACTTACCGGTTTGGTTAATCCTTTTTTTGGATTGCTTTTTCGGTTTTTGGTCAATGGATCGGTTTTTCAGTTTTGTTTGCTTGTCCCTAATTTTAGCCCAATATAATAATTTTAAAATTTTAAATTATTAAATCAAAGCAATTATCAAATTTTTTAAAAAATTAATAACTATTAAATTTATTTTATAAGAATTTAAAAGTAATTTTTGAAAATAGAATTAGATACTTCAAATAAAATTGGATTGAACCAACATAATTTATAAAAAAAAAAAATAGGATTTAATTGATAATTGACTCAAGGATGAAGTTTTAGGATAGAATTGATGGTTTTCAATTCTTTAATGCTAAAAATTAATGGGAAAGAAGTGATTTTCAATTAGCTTAATAAATACTTTAACAATGATGATTAGACATCATCTCCTCTGAGGTCTTGTGCTTTTCAAAGTATTTTTTTTTTTTAACCAAACTAAATCCACATTTGCTTCTGCATAGCCATTATGATACAATTTGATGCCTGGGAAATGATTTAAGCACCATCAACTGGAGTCCTTGAAATTGTATCCCACAAAATTAAGGGGAAAAAGAATATTTGGATGGTTGGAATAAATTAATTTCTGAAAGTTGCAAATGAATCAATACATAGTAATTTCTTCATATGTGTATAAATAGAATTACCAACAATGATGAATAATCAGAAATAAGAGGATTGTTCATTCAACAAATTCAATTGAGCAAGTACCTTAGCAGCTAGAGATTTCATGTGGCTGCTTCCTCTTTGTGCTATGTCAACTAAAAGCATCTGGGCAGAAGTTCCATAATTTTGCTTGAGTTCAACCAGTCGAAAGATCCTTTCTAAAGCCTTCAGTGTCTTCTCCTGTATGCTGGCAGAAGGTGAACCCAATAATTTGATAATTGGAATAATGAAATTTGCTTCAGCAAGCACCTTAGTGCCACTTTGCAGCTTCTCACCATCTATCAATGTTAATAGTGCATCTAAAGAAGCTTCACAGGCTCCAAGATCCTTCTCCCCTAGCATTCTTACTAGAGGTTCCAGAGCATTAGCCTCTAAAATACAGAAAGATGATTGCACTGCACAAACGCCCAAGTGTACAGGACATGGTTTTATAGGTGCAGCCAAACAGAAAAATAAAAGGCCTCGTTTTTTCACTCGTTTGCTCAAGGCTGTAGAACTTTCAGAAAACTGTTTAAGTGAAATGGCAGCTTTTTGTCTTGTCAAAGCAGTTCCAGAAACCAACAACTGGACCAACACTGGAATAAGGCCAGCTTCAGCTACTCTATTCTGCCATTCCTGATTTGATGGAACAGTGAAACGACAAATAGCTGCAACAGCATACTCTGTTATCTTTATTCTGTATGAGGCATTTCTGTTTTCAGCATTTAGACAATGAGAAATAACCTGAAGTACCCCAGCATCCAGAAGCCAAAGAGTTATCTGTGGGTAGTTGGGAAGATTAGAGATAACACCCATGGCAGCGGCAATCTCTTCCAAATCACTGGAAGTGTTGATGATCTTAAGCAATGTGTGAATGCATCTCTCACCCACATGTCCCAAGACGATGACTTCATCACCATCTTGTGTCAAGCAACAGAAAAGTTTCACAGCATTTCCCCGCACAATATGATTGTCTAGCTCACATAATTGTACCAGTACTTGGACAGCAGAGAGCTGAATATAACACGCACAAGAAAGCATCATACAGAAAAGGATGAGAAAGAAAAAACAAAAATAAACTGTTACTACAATTGCTCACACAAAAATCTAGAAATGCCAAAGATGAAATGCCATCTAACTCCTAAGATGAAACGAAAAACAAAGACAGAAGCTAGGCTTTCCAAGTCTCATAATATAAATTTGCGTTAAGGAAACATACCTGTCTCAGTTTTTCCCTTATTTCTACACTTGAAGAAGGCTGGCAAACTACAAGAAAAGTCTGAAGAATGCTTTTCTGAATGTTAGGACCTGTCAAAGAAATAAGAGACAAGAGTCTAAAAACATCTTCTGCAGATTCCAGAAATGATATCTGCTCACTTTCAGCTGCTGGACTCACAGTTGCTATGGCAAGGTGCATAATTATTGTGGCAACCTGTTCTCTCAAACTTGGGGGAAATAAGGTGTGACGGTAAAGAAGTTCAAACAATGGTCCAAGTGTACCTTCTCTCAACATCTGGATGCCATTTTGTGGAACATTTGAGAGGTTATTTAGAGCTTTAATTGCAACCATTTTTACTTCCAAATCATCATGTGCAAGCAATTTGAGAAGTGGCGGCAATGCCCCATCTCTAAATAAAGATACTTTATTGTGATCAGTTAACTCAATTTCTGATAATGTCCCAGCCATGATAATTCTAAGATTTTCTTCCCCTGCGACCACAAATAACAAATTATGAACAATGAATTCTCACACTTCCTGATTATTACATTTGCACGTTAATGTCCAACTCATATGCATACAGCATATGCTAATTCAAAATTCAAACAACATTTGAACGTAATTCCCAACAATCTGACAGCAAAAAGTTACCATCTTATTATCTTGAGATCGGACGTCATGGTAACAATCACATTTAATTTTCCATTTTATGACATTTTCCAAAGTAATCATGCAAATGCATTGCACTGCTGTCAGACTCTAATTTTGCAAGTTGATTTAGGAAAGTTCTCTTAAAACTAAATTTTGCATAAACACCCCAAGATGATCGCAATCATAAATTTGAAATGGCAAGATGTGTCTTACAAAAATTCCTTTCGTTAAATTCATAAGTGAGAAAGGAAACCACCATGATAAAGACATACCTGAAGAAAGAAGTTGTAGTAGCGGTTTAAAATAGTTTGCCTTGGCCATCTGTATAACATTTTGATTGAGAAAAGATAGATTCTTTAAAAGCTCTTCTGCATTTTTGGCAGCATCACTGTCATCACTGTTTGATGTGGTTACTAACAGCAATATGCAACCCTGGATATTTCCTATGGAATCTCGCACCAGTTGATTCTTTGATAGTTCTAACAACAACTCCAAGGCTAACTTACTTTCCCCAATTTGGCGGGCGAGTGAATGAACAACCAATTCAAGCGCATGATTGACTTTACCAATTTTCTCCTGCCAAAATTTGTACATGTAAGCGGATGAAATATGAAATATGGAGAATCTGATATTCTATTTTCAAAAACTATACGGCAGATATTTTTCTCTTTTTTTTTCCACAAAGAATGTGGAAGGGGAAGGAAGAGGGGAAGCCGGGATTGAACTCCAGCTTCAAAGGTACCTTGTTATCTTCACTATCCTTTGCGAGGATGCAAAGGATGGTCAAAGTGTGGATTCTTATTTCATGATTTTTTGCAACAAGAAGTTCAATTAGGACTGATACATAGTCCTCCATTGTCGCCCATTCCCGGTGCAAATCTTGTTCAACTAGTAAATCCTGCAGCTTTTCAAGGGACTGAAGCACTTCTTGGTCTTCACTAGATTGGAGTTTGTGCTTCAGAGAAACAATGGTAATTAAATTATTTCTGTCCCGCCATTCTTCAATTAGTTTTTTAAGTGGCTTGTTGGGCTGTAAAACCAAAGTATCCAGGGGAGTGTGGGTCAAGGGACATCTGCTACTCCCTTCTGCAAACCACTTCTCTATTGCAGCTCTCTCAAATGTTTTACCAGACGATATTTCCACAGGATCAACCATTACATCCTGAGTTATAGGACAATAAAATGATTGCAGAGGTTGTAATGGTTGTTGGCCAAGAGAATTTCGTCTATGCAAGTACTTCCTCTCTCGGTCCTCAGGAGATGCATTGGCATCAGCATTTTCAAGCAATGCAATGATCTGCTCCATCTGTATAGCCTCCGCCATATCTTTTTTTAGCTTCGCTTCTTCTGTTTCATTCTTAAACTCTTCGAATTCCTTCTTTAAAGCTGACTGCGCTGTAGAGATTCCAACAGCCTCAGCAATATGAAACAACAAATTGTTCGCCCGAGATCGACCAACATTGGCTTCCTGTATTGCTGCCTCAATTTTAGCCAAAATTTCTTGCTCTACTACTGCTGCCTGATATTCAGCATCCAGCATATTCTTGCACAATTTGCTAATTTCATCACTTACAGCAAATGAAACATTCAAAGAAGCCAGCGGTATGAGGCCTAAAGCCCGACTAATCTCTTTTGTGCTTTCTTCTAAATGCCTCACAATTCTGCGGCAATTAAGTAAGAGATACACCCTATTTTTGTTGCTGCACTCTAGAACCAATCCCTTAGCAATTTTAGTCTCTCGATTCAGAATTTCTAGTACAATCCTTAAGCTCTCTGAGTAATCTAAGTTAAACCTTGACAATTCTTTCAAGATAGATGCAGTTTTCTCTAAGTAAGTTGAGAATTTCTTGAAATTATCCTTCTGAATTAGGACTTGTTTGGCTGAATGTACTGTGTCGAATATGCACATGACTATCTGAGAAAGTAACTCAGATACAGGCACAATAGAGGCACTAATTATATCTTCTTTTACCATCTTGTTGCAGAGGAAGAGCTTTATAGACGTTGAATACAACAACTCATTAAGGTAGTATCTAATGGCACCTACCAATTCAACTGCCAACAAAGTACCTAAATTCAAAACATATTTCAAAATTTTGGTTAAATATATACATCCATTTTTAATCAAATGATCGTCAACAAAATGTAGATGATGATAATTGTAAATGTAAAATTTGAACCATTTTTCTTTTCTCTGTTGTTCAACTAATTTTGTTAGATACCAAAAAGATATGAAAGATATGCAAAAGGAGACTGACCTGAACAAAGTATGCAACAAAGAATCGGTGCGACCTCCTAGATGATTTTCCAGGAAAATAAAATTTTATTTATGTCTCTGGCTCTATTGTGAGCTCTGTTTTCTCTCTCCAGGTAGCGTTTAACAAACAATAGTCAATGCTCCAGTCAACTGTCGGCTCTCCTATGCTCAAACTCATGATAGTCGTAAAATGATCAACCTAAGGGACTCGCCTAAAGTGATGGTCCAACCAATATGATTTCCCCACGTAAGATCACGGAAACCTGATTGAAACGTGGAGGAGGAACGGACCGTGGTCTAGAAGAAAAGTTGTGTTTAGCTGAAGTGTGAGAATAGTACTCGGAGTCGAGTGGACGTCAAGGTGGAAAAGGCGCCAATCCCAACCGTAATTAAAATTTTCTGTTTGTCGTATATTCTCAAATTGGAAAAGTGTTTTCTTTTCTTTTATTTACGCTCTCACCAGTTAGTTCTCTGTCTTTCTTTCTTGAACTGGACCAGTTCTCCATTACAAGTTGATTCCACTTTTCACAGATTCAAAGGTTAATTTGCCTTTCCAACTTTGATGTGTGTGGTTTAAAGTATTAGCTTAAAAGTATATTTTAATTTAAACAAATAATATATTATTTTGAATTTTAAATTCATACCAAATATAATATAATAAAATATAAAATTTATTTTCAAATAAATTTTTTTATTTAAACAAAACACACTTTATACCAAAATATAATATAATAAAATATAAAATTTATTTTGAAACAAACTTTTTTCTTTTAAAGAAAACACATCATATTAATAATTTATTTGTAGTTGAAATTTTATTTAAAATTTATTTGGAATTGAATTGAATTTTTTTCTTGTAATTAAACCAATACTATATAAACATGCTTCCCATGTACCAATCACCAAAAGTAATTTTTTTATATGATTATCCCAAATCGTCTACAATCTATCAAATTAATTATAGGTTTTCACAAAATCAGAAGATTATATTGTACTTGCTTTTTAAAAGAATAAAGATTATATTTATTAAAAATAACTCATTTCATGCTTTTTAATAATTTAAAATATAATTAACTTGTTGAACATAAAAGAATAACTAAACAAAAATTTTGGATATCTGAATTTTTTTAACAATATTGTAGGCGGCGAGCTTTATCTGTGCCCAATTATTCGACAACCTTAGTTCTGTGTAGGTTTTACAATCTATTTAGTATATCCAAAACTAGCCGCAAAAGCTAGAATTGGAGAAGTCACCACTTGGGTAATAACCAGAAAACTAAATTCCGTGGCAATTGGGTTCCATGGAGGTCTAAAGTAAATTCATATCCAACTTCAATAAGGACAAATTATCTCTATATAAAGGGCCTTTGGGGTGTGGAGAAAACATCTAACATAATCTAGATCATCATTATTCTTCATCTACAACATTCTTAATTATAAATAATTTAGACTAGGTCTTCACATAATTTGCAAGATTGTAAGCATGAAGCTAGAGCAAAAGGAGCGTCACTCAAGGGGAATTGGGGAGTTATTCTTATTCTTCTTATTCTATTATTATATTTGGTAAAGCCATCATGTTTTGCTTTTTGGTATTCATTAACATGAGTAGCTAAATATTTTTTGTCCTAGAGTTATCTTAGTAGCTTGATAATATCTTGAAATTTAATTTTAATTAATTTAATTCAAGGATTTTTTTTTGCATATGGATTTTTCTTTTGTACTTAATGTTATGCTTTTTAATTTAGTACACATATTTGCATAAGTTAAGTATATTGAGATCAGGAGACGAAATATTTTTACGTGCTTATTTGTTTATAATTGAATTGCTATTGTTTAAGTATTTTGAGACCTAAAGGAGATTAATACTTAATGGCCTAAAACAAAGTCTATTAACTATAATAATAAGTAAAGATATCTATTGAATGTTAGTATTTCATGTTTATCTTTGGTTATTAAGTTTAATTAAAGATTTATAAAGTTAATCTTAGTGAGGTGAGAGTTCATAAGTTTTAGCTAATAATTGAATCAACTAAAAACCTTAAAATTGCTTGAGAAAGAGTTATAAGAAATAAAGTGTTAGCATCATATGCATAACTCTTAGTTAGAATAAAATAATTGATTTGGCAAATGATCCAAGTGAAAGGAAAAGCTCTAGTATATTGCATTGCATTGATTATTTTCATAAGTTAATTTCAATTAATTTTCTATTTGTTTTTGTTAAGTTTAGTTTTAATTTTTTTGATAAAATTAATTGATTAGTTTAGACAAGTAATTAACCACGTAAATTAATACTTAACATCATATCTCTGTAGGAATGATGCTTGTACTTAATCCACTATATTACTTGAATGATCCATATGCTTGCGAAATCTCAACCAAATTTTTGCTACTGTTGCCATGGATAGGTTTTGTTGATACTAGTAGTAAATTAGAATTAGTTTATTTAAACTTTTAGTTTTTATTTTAAATTTTTTAATTTTAAATACTTTGTCTTTGTTTTCTTTTATAGGTAGTATTATGCCCTTCTAAGAGCCAAAAAGACAAGATGAATCAAACTAATCAAGGCAATACTAGTGGAGGAGGTGGCAATAATAGAGGTAAAGAAAAGTGAAATAATGATCAAAATCTCACCAATGTGTAAAACCCTATTACTCAAAATTAATAAAATTAGCTTCAACCTATTGCCAATTGGACAATAAAGGAGTGCCTTAATGCTAATAACATGTGTCAAGACCAATATCTAATTGTTCCATTAGTGATAACTGCCAATGATTTTGAAATCAAGTCGTCCATAGTGTAGATGTTTCAAAATTTATAATTTCATGGTCTATTAATGGAAGATCTAATTGCACATATAATAAGGTTCATGGACAACACTTTGCATGAATAGAGTACCTCATGAAGCTATTAGATTGAAAGATGGTGTACTGGGTTGCCTCCTAATTCGATTAAGACTTGGCAAGATATGTATAATGCCTTCTTCAATAAGTATTTTCTTCCCACCAAAGCACTTCGCATAAAAGAGTGATATAAATTTCTTTAACCAAAGGGATGAGAAGATATTGTTTGAGTGTTAGGAAAGGTTTAAAGATCTTCAAAGGCAATGTTCTTCACACCTTATTCAACATTGTTATTTGATGCAATCATTCTGTAAGGGCATTATTCCTTAATTTAGCTTCAATATTAATGCAATATATGGGATATCCACTATGAATAAAATGTCTGACGAGATTTAAACTTGTTTGAAGAGATGGCTACAACTGAACACCTTTGGAACAATGAGCATGCAATGGCAACTAAAAATAAATGGGGTAATAGGGATGGATGGAATCACTATAATGAATGATAAACTTGATGCTCTACAAAAAGAGATGAAGGAGATAAAGAGGATGAATGTTAATGCTATTCCTTATAATTATAAGATATGTCAAAGAGGGCATCTAACTATGGAATGTCACCTTATGCAAAACATCCATATGGAGCTAATATATTACATGAAAATTAGGGAAATTCTTATGGATATACTTATAATTCTTTATGGAATCATCTTAATTTATCATGGAGAAATTAAGGGCAACAAGAACAAGCATCAACAAGATCACATGAGATAATGTGTTTTGAGAATAAAAATATGCAATCCCTATATCAATCACCACCATCTCGAGAGATGAGCTCATCTATAGAGAGAAAATTAGAAAGTTCATAGAGGATGACAATATAAGAGAAAGCATACACCAATTAGAAATTAAGTTTGAGCAAATAATCAAGAATTATTCATCATCCATTCATAATGAAGAAGTGAAAGTGGAATAAATTGTAAACACTTTATCATCACTTACTTAAGGGCAAATAGGGACAAATCAAAAAGAATATGTATGAGCTATTATCCTAAGGAGTGAAAGGGAGTTAGATAGGCCTAGTAAATCCTTGACAAATAAAGAAAAGGAGTTATCAATCATAGAGGAATCTAAGTTAAACAAGGAAAGTAAGGATGGATGTATAGATGACCTTAAGGAAAGTAAGCTCAAAACAACCTAAAAGATGGAACCCCAACTAAAGGTATATGAACTAAAACCACCGTTTCCTCAAAGGTTGATCAGTGATAAGCAAAATAGGTTTTAATAGAAATTCATGACAATGCTCAAGAAATTACACATAGATATACCTTTGTTGCAAGCAAATTAATCAAATGCCTTCATTAGCAAAGTTTCTCAAGTGCTTGCTATCCAACACGAAAAAGCTAAAGGAGTTAGAGATATTATCTTTAAATAAGGAATGCAGCTCTATCCTCATGAGAAAGCTTCCTATGAAGCTTAAGTCCAAAAGCAAAAGCCTTTGCATTCCTTATGCCATAGGGGAGATAACCATTCTAAGAGCATTATGTGATTTAAGGGCAATAATTAACTTAATTTCATTATCTACCTTTAAAAGGTTATGATTATAAGAGGTGTGTCCAATAAATATGAGCTTACAATCAGTAGATAGGTCCATAAATAAGCCTATGGATATAGTGGAAGATGTAGATGTGCAAGTGGGATTTTATATTTCTAACGGATATTATTATCTTAGAGTTTAAGGAAGATGTTTCTAATCTACTCATACTTGGGATGCTTTTCCTATACACTTCATGAGCTTTGATAGATGTGCATGAAAGCACCATTAAATTATACCTTGGAGAGGAAGTAGCTCATTCATCATACAACAAGAACCTCATAATAAGGACATATGTATAAAGATTGAAGCTACAAATAAAGATGAGTTTGAAGAAAGGGTGCATTAAAAGGCAAGGGTGAACAAAGATAAAGCTAAGGATGCGAACTTCAAATCTAATGGTGATGGAGAGGGAACTCAATTAAACCATTAATCAAAGATCCTAAGTCAAAGCCACATTTGAATCCTTTAGTTACATGGTACAAAGGTTGTAAGACACGGAAGGTGGACCGAAGTGATTTATGATGGGTTGATATTGGAGAGGAAGCTGATCCTTTATGTTTTGAGAGTTGCAACCCGCTCACACAGAAAATTTAGGAAACATATTCCAAACTGCTCAGAATCTACTTCCCTTATTAGATATTTTGAGTTCGGGGAGAGGTTTCTACTTAATTATTTCTCATTATGCAAAACCTACTATACTTATCACATCACCCTATTTTTGGATTTATGATATCAAGTAAATATAACATCTAAAGCATACATTCACATCAACAATATAGATTACATCATAGAATAATAAAAAGTAAATGGGGATAGGGATTAAAGATACATTGCTTTCATCAAATCCTAGTAAATGCATCAAAATAGATTAAAGATACGAAAAAGGAAATCTAACTTAATCTAACAAGCATGCCATTCATCCGTCCATAACCATCCATTCACAATAGAAAAAGAAAACATCCATTTACAAACATACACAATAAATATATTCAGCAAAGCAAATCATATAAAATGGCACAATTAATAAAAAAGGAAAATAAGATAATAGATTCATCATGACCCTGAATCTATTGAGTGAGTTAGGCATGTTATCCTACAAAATCCAATTTTTGCGAAAATATGATTTTTATGAAAAAATATATATTGGACACAAAAATTCAATTTTAGTGCAAAAGTCAAATTAAGGTGGGAAATTTATGAGCAAAACCTTATTAAAATGCAAACTTTAGTACCTTGATGCAATAAAAATGCGGACATTATGATGAAAACACAAACTGGTGCCAAAACGATGAGTATTTATGAAATGCAATAAACTATGTGACTTTGAAATAAAGATTGCAACTTTTACATGAAAGATATAATTTTATGCCAAAAATAATAAAAATACAAAGAATGCAATAAAAATAATGCAAGCTTTATGCAAAAAATGCAAATTTTATATGGAAAATGTGATTTTTATATTAAAAAAAGT
This sequence comes from Macaranga tanarius, assembly GCA_949673435.1. Classification (NCBI taxonomy): domain Eukaryota; kingdom Viridiplantae; phylum Streptophyta; class Magnoliopsida; order Malpighiales; family Euphorbiaceae; genus Macaranga; species Macaranga tanarius. The sequence goes on from CATIWO010417200.1 coordinate 14,714, forward strand.
GATAAATATGTAAGCTTTGGATTCAAAATGAAATTTTTAAATGAAAAGTGTGATTTTTGATAAAAAAAAAAAAAAGATGATGAAAGGTGCAAATGACAAATAAAATGTCATTTTTAGAACAAAATGATGTAAAATGTAATTTTGATGCTAAAGGGGAAACTTTATGAATTTTGCATATATGGGTTTTACCTAAATACTGAAAATGCAAAAAAATGCATAAAAAGTAAATGAAAATGCAAATACATGTCAAACACTCCTGGACATTAACCACTTATTCTTCGCCAATCATATATCATATACTAAACTGCTCCTTAACACAAATCACGATCACTGATAGTATGTAAAATAGCATAGTAATTTAGGATCATTTTGTTGACTTTTTAGTTAATTTGTATTTGCATTGTGTTTAGATTATTATGTTATTATTGTTACTTGTGTGTTTTTATGTGCTTTTATGTTATTTATATGATTTGAAGGTTCTTTTGGACTAATCTCAAGCTTGAAGTTGCTTTGGAGTGCATTAGAATGAAGTTTGGTGTTCAAAAAGTCAAGAGAAGCAATTCAGGAGCTGCGCCGACTCGTCCGCCCATATCGACTCGTCCGCCCGTGCCGACTCGTCTTCCTGTGTCGACTCCTCCCATCCGCTGGTGCCGACTTGAGTCGAGAGAAGAAGCCCTGTGCCGACTCGTTCCACTATTCTGAGTCAGGACAGAGGGCAGGCATACCGACTCACACCTACTGTGCCGAGTAGTTTAGGCACCTTTTCTTTGCACCCTTTCAAATTTGACCCTTCTCCGAAATTGTACGAATTGGGATGTTTAGGGGGCCTATAAATACATGTATTGACATCATTTTAGACATAACTATATATCATAAAACACTTAGTTATTTTGTTTAAAGTATTATCTTTGTTTAGTTAGTATTATTAGTGCAATTCAAAGTATCAAGAGAAGATCATTCAGGCAAGTCAAGGATACATCAAGAAGGCTATCTACATTCAAGTTCTATCTTTCTCTCTATTAGTACTTGATGTTTATTATACATTTTTATTATTCTTTTATGTTTAATATGTATCTTGGCTAAGCCATTATTTGTTAAAATTTCAAGGAAGAATGAATCAATGAACTACATTTTTTATTTTATATTATATGAATGATTTGATTTTAATTACGAGTTTGAATGTATTGTGTATGATTGGCCACGATATTTGAATTTTTAATCAAATTGTATGCAATGAGAGTTGGTGCATTTTGGTAGAAATACAATTGAATTCATTAAAGGTTATAACATATTTTGGAGATAAGGATTTCTATTTAAAGGATAAAAAATTATAAACCTTGCATGGTAATTCAATGGATTTTTTTTATCTCTACAACGTCATGAGAGTGCTTGTAGACTCTAAATAAAATTACCCTTAATTGACAATGAGAGTTGCTCTTAAGGACTCTAGGTCTAATTGACAATGAGAGTTGCTTTTAGAACTTATGCCATATTTTCTAATCATTGCATGTAATCATTTGTTTATTTCTTGTAGTTCTTGATAAATTGCGAATTGTAGTTCTAATGTACCCTACTTGAACTTGATATTAGAATAATTAGATTAATTAGCATAGTTAGTAATTATATAGAATAATTAGAATAAATCAACATTTTCACTATTATTGTTTGCCTATCCATCTAACTATCTATCCAGTTAAGATAAAATTACTCCAAATTCCCGAGTGTTTGACACCCTACTTACTCTATACTTAGTCTTAATGACTAAGATATTATATTTGACCCACATCAAATTTTGGCGCCATTGTCGGGAATTTGTATAGAATTTTTATTAACTTAGGGTAGAAAAAGGTTATTTTAGGCCTTCATTTTATTTTTGTTATTTTTTATATTTATAAGATTTTGTTTTGTTGATTGTCTGATTTTGATTCTTCTCATAATGAGACTTAGTAGAAGTGCTAGTGATATTTTGCATTTTGGTCTCAAAATTGAGCTAACTTTACGTGCTTTGCATAGGGAACAAATGTAAAGAAGAGTGAATCAACAAAATTTGGATACTATGACGGAACCAGAGAGATGTTTTTTGGGTGATTTTGCCATGCCCGATATAATGGGTAATTTTGGAGGAATTGTGGCTTCATCAATAGCCAACAATAACTTTGAAATTAAACCAAGCATCATACAAATGGTGCAAAATAATCAGTTTGGCGGTCTACAAGGAGAGGATCCATATGCTCATATATTGACTTTTCTCAATGTGTATGCTACCTTTAAAATCAATGGAGTGATGGATGATACGATAAGGCTTAGGCTTTTCCTATTTTCAATCAAGGAAAATACACAACTTTGGCTTGCTAGTTTACCTAGTGAATCAATCACAACTTGGGACCAATTGAAGCAAGCATTTCTTCACAAGAATTTTTCACCATAAAAGACCGCCAAGTTTCACAATGAGATTACCACTTTCAAGTAAAATGGAAGTGAGACAATCTATGTGGCTTGGGAGAGATTTAAGGAGCTTCAAAGGCAATGCGCACATTATGGCTTGCCCGATTGGATGATCCCTCAAATATTCTACAATGGATTGACGGATGAGAATAGAAATATTGTTAATGCAGCCTCTAGTGGGAAATGGATGGATAAAATGGCTAAGAAGGCTATTATTCTACTTGAAGAGCTTATATCTCAAGGATATATGGTGATGAGCCAACAATGGCAAAAGCAAGAGGAGTTTTAGAGCTTGACACCATTAACTTATTAAGTGCTAAGGTAGATTCTCTCACCAAGTTAGTAAGTAAATCTCAAGTTAATTCTATTGATAATGCTAATGTTTCTTATGAGATTTGTGGAGGATCTCATTCATATTCTCAATGCAATATGAATTCTAATGCTAATGAGGATGTGAGTTTTGTGCAAGGAGCTTTCAACCAAAGAGGGGGGCTGAATTCCAACACATATAACCCTCAATGGAGAAACCATCTTAGATTTTCTTGGTCAAATCCATCCTCTTAACTAAACCCTCCATTTAACCAAAATTTTTCCAAACAAAAAAATCCACATGGTTTTCCTATGAAACCAAATCATCCTTCTTTTAATCCATAACCCCCACCAAAGTCTAACTTAGAAGGTCTTATAGAGCAATTCATAAACCAATAATCAACCACCAATAAACAATATGAGGACCAATTCAAGTAACTCAATGTAAGAATTAATCAACTTGTTTCCCATAATAGAATCCTTGAAAACCAAATTGTTCAAAAAGCCTCTTCAACCCTTCAACCTTTAGGAAGACTACCTAGTCAACTTGAATTTCAGCCTAAGGAATCTTGTCAAGTCATAAACTTGAGAAGTGGTAAAGAAGTTGGAGGTGCTTCATCAAGTAAGAAGAAGATGGTGGATGAGGATGGTGATGAGGGTATGGCAGATGCAAAAGTAGATGATGGTGTAAAAGATAAAAAGGATAATAGGTGTGGTGTAGAAGAAAATACTACTCAAAAAGTACCAAGTAAGAAAGGTGAGCCAAAGATTGACCTTAGAACCTTACCTTTCCCACAAAGGTTCATAAGGCGCAATCTTGACAAGCAATTTTGTACTTTTCTTAATCATATGAAAGACATAACCATTACCATACGTTTTATGGATGCCATTAGAGATATGCCATCTTGGGGTAAATTTTTGAAGGACATTATTAATCATAAGGGTAAGATGGAAGAGTATGGGCCAGTTTCACTTATTGAAAAGTCTAAGGCAATATTCACAAGGACTCCACCGAAACTCAAAGATCCAGGTTCATTTACTATTCCTTTTAGGATTGGTGATATTGCATTTAATAAAGCTTTATATAATATAGGTGCAAGTGTGAGTTTAATGCCTTATTCTATTTATAAGAAGATAGATATAGGTGATTTGAAGCCTACTACTATATGTCTATCTATAGTAAATAAATCTATTAAATATCCACTCGATGTGCTTGAGAATGTACCCACCAAAGTGGGTAAGTTTATTATTCTTGTAGATTTTGTAGTGATGGATATGGAGGAGGACCCCAAAATTCCTATATTGTTAGGGAGGCCATTTTTGGTGGCTGTGGGGGTGGTCATTGACATGACAAATGGCAAAATTAAGGTGGAAGTAAATGATGAGACTATAGTTTTTGATGTCTTCAAGATGATTAAAACAACTCCACCAATTGAAGTTTATGAAAGGATAAATTCACTTGATATAATTGATGAATATGTGAATGATATTGTACATGAGTTTGTAGGTCATGACCTTTTGTCAATTTGTGAATCACAAGGGGCTGATGAGAAACGTTGCAATAAGGAGGTTGTAGCTTGTGTAAGAATGTTGGAATCAACTCCATATACTTATCTTTATAGGTATCAAAGATATGAGCCACTAAGGAAGGAGGATGATCCTAAGCCTTCCTCACCAAGTGAAGTACCCAACTTGGAGCTTAAACCTTTACCTTCCACTATAAGGTACACATTTCTTGATTCTAATTCTCACTTTCCTTTTATTGTCAATTCTTTATTACCTCATGATGAAGTAAATGCTTTGTGTGATTTTTTGAATAAATATAAAGGTGTAATAGGATATTCAATTAATGATTTAAAAGGACTAAGCGCAACTATTTATATGCATAGAATCCTTTTAGAGTATGATGCTAAACCTACTATAGAAGCTCAAAGGAGGCTAAATCCTACTCTTAAGGAAGTGGTTAGAAAGGAAGTGATTAAGTTGCTTAACAATGGGATCATATATTCCATTAGTGATAGTAAATGGGTAAGCCCCGTTCAAGTTGTTCCTAAAAAAGGAGGCTTGACTATTGTGCAAGATGAACATAATGACTTAGTGCCTACTAGGACTATCACAGGTTGGTGTATGTGTATTGATTATAGGAAATTAAACAAAGCAACTAGGAAAGATCATTTTCCATTGCCTTTTATTGATTAAGTTATAGAAAGATTAGTAAATTTTTTATATTTTTGTTATCTTGATGGGCTTAGTGGCTTTTATCAAATTCCTATTCATCCCGAAGACTAAGCTAAGACTAATTTTACTTATCCATATAGTACTTTTTCTTTTAGGCGTATGCATTTTGGCTTATGCAATGCTCCCGCTACTTTCCAAAGATGCATGTTTTCCATATTTAGTAATTTGATAGATGATTGTGTTGAGGTATTCATGAATAACTTTAGTGTTTATAGATTGGGAGAAGTGCCACTTTATGGCATAAGAAGGGATTATTCTTGGGCATATGGTCTTCTAAAGAGGTATTGAAGTTGATAAAGCAAAGATTGAAGTCATTGCAAATTTGCCACCTCTAAAGTGTGTTAACGATATAAGGAGCTTTCTTGGACATGCGGGTTTCTATAAAAGATTCATCCAAGATTTCTCCAACATAGCAAAGCCATTATGCAAGCTACTTGCTAAGGAGGCTATTTTCAAGTTTGATGATGCATGCATGGATGCATTTGGGCCTTTAAAGAAGGCTCTTACTTTAGCACCGGTTTTACTGAAAGGAAACGATCATGCAATAGAGATGTAGCGGAAGCATGTTCCCAAAAGGGGTGAAATTCAAAAATTTCACTTGCATGACTCTTCTAAACATGAAGAATTCTAATCCCTAAGATCCAATTTGCAATTAACACATAGCTAAAAACATACATCAACATGTATACATCAACACAACAACAAGAAGTTCAAGTTTAAGCAACTTACAAACTCCTTTGATTCGATGGAGACCATAAGGTATCTACTAGTTTGGTATGGACGATTCAACTCTTGAATCACATGCCCTAGTCACCCAAGTGTGTGACCTTTAGCTTGAAACACCAAGCTCTCACCAAACCACCTTCTTACCTAGATCAATTAGAAGCAAGTCCCTCTCAAGTGAGACCCTCACAAAAGCTTGCTCTAATTTAATCTACCTAGCAAGAACAATAAGGATGTTGTGTTATTTTTGTTTGGTTGATTATTGCTCTAGTTTTTTGTCCAACAAAAACTAGCTCTCCTTTTTTGTTCAAAGGCATAAGCCATGGCCTCACAAGCTCTAAGCTTGAATATGAACATTAAGTTAGATATCAACCAAAACACTTAGGACAAAAATTAGTGTAGAGATTGCCACCTCACTATGACATCATGATGACATCACCATGAGATCATCATGGCATCACCATGACCTCATCATGGCATCATCCATGACATCACCATGACCTCATCATGACATCATGGGGTCCCACCACATGACATCATCGAGACACTTGTCACCTAGTATACATATACACTTGACAAGTGTCCTAAATAAGTGTCCAAAGGATAAGTAGACAACACACCCAATGTATTTGTATACATACCTCCTTTATACTTGTATAATACATCAACCAAATCTCTACATCAATCTAATGGGCTTGGGCTTGCCATTGGGCCAACACTTGGTCCAAAACCCAATCCATTAAATCAATGGACCTAGATATAGTTGTTGGGCTTTCTC
>CATIWO010417255.1:0-15402 GCA_949673435.1 Macaranga tanarius
TTTATTTTGTTATGTTTCTTTTTTTAATTTTTTCTTATTTTTTCTTCGGTCTCCTTATTTTTTATGTATTTTTATTTTCTTCTTTTTTTCTTTTCCTCTTTTTTTATCTTCATTTTTATTTTCTTCTTATTTTTTTTCCCTCATATCCTTTCTTTTTTCCTTTTCCTCTTTTTTTCAGTATTTTCATTTAATAAGCTTTCTTTTTACCTGAACACTCATCAGTAGTCAACCTAGCTAGAATTATTGTGTTTTATTTCTTTGTGATGGTAACCATGAGGAAATACATGAAGAGAGATTGGAATAAGAATGAAATGGTTGCAATTATGTATATGAATTGTTTAATATATATAGTATGAACAGAAAATGAACTAAAAATATTTGAAATTAAATGAAACTAAAATATTAAATATATTTTTGAGAAAATAAGAGGCACTTAATATTTTGTTGAGGCTACTAAATCTGTTGGCATTGTTGCTTTATGGTTTATTAGTTTATTAGTTTATTAGTTTCATTTTAGTTACTTTTTGGTTGATTTTTAGTTTATGATATTATTTTTTATTAATGTATTTTTTAATCTGGTAATATTCTGTTTAATGATGGTGTTGGAAAGGATTGTGATCCTTCTATTGCTGATGATTATTGTGTCTGAGCTGCTGATGTCACAAATGTGTCTAAATTGGTATTTTTTTATTTTTTTGTTATTTTTGCTTTTGTTTCTTTTTAGTTTACTTTTGGTTTCCGATTTTTTTGTAATGTTTTAATTTTTTTTATCTTCTATTATTTTTTGTTAGAGAGAGAAAGTAGTTGATAATGTGATTGATCATTGTGTTGAGGCTGCTAAGTCTGTTGGCATTGTTGTTTTTTGGTTTATTAGTTTACTAATTTCATTTTGGTTGATTTTTGATTTTTAATATTATTATTTTATGACTGTATTTTTAAGGGTGATAATATTCTGTTTAATTATAAGAGTGATTTTGAGTATTGTAGAAGAATTAAGTCGAATGACAAAGATAAATTTGCAGTGATTTTTGTTTATTAGTTTCATTTTGATTGCTTTTTGGTTGATTTTTAGTTTTTTTATATGCTTTTGTATGATTGTTTTTGTTTTTGATTTGTATTAGTTTAGTTTATTAGTTTCATTTTCGGTTGCTGTTTGGTTGGTTTTTAATTTCTGATATTCTTTTGTATTATTGTTTTTATTTTTGATTTGTATTAATTTAGTTTATTAGTTTCATTTTGGTTGCTTTTTGGCTGATTTTTAGTTTCTGATATTATTTTTTATTACTGTATTTTTTATGGTGATAATAGTATGTTTAATGATAATGGTGATTTTGAGTGTCGTGGAAGACTTAAGTCGAAGGACAAACACAAACTAACTGAAAGTCTGTTGGCGTTGTTGTTCATATAGGAAGTGATTCTTGTTTGATATATGTTATTTATACTATGAATTTATTTTTGTATCTTTATAGTTTATTTTTAGTTTCTGATTTTATTTGTGATTTGTTATTTTTAAGTTAGGATAAAAAGAATATGGAAAACGATTCAATTGATATTTCTAATGTTATCAGTAATGTAGTTAAAATTGTTGGAGCTATAAGTGGTGAACTTGTATTTTTCTTTTTTTTTTTATTTATATTAATTAAGTTTATTATTTTCGTTTTGGTTGCTTTTTGGTTTCTGATATTCTTTTGTATGATTATTTTTATTTTTGATTTGTATTAGTTGAGTTTATTAGTTTTATTTTGGTTGTTTTTTGATTGATTTTTAGTTTCTGGTATTATTTTTTTTACTGTATTTTTTAGAGTGATAATATTCTGTTTAATAAAATTGAAATATCAAATACATTTTCAGTTGCTTTTTGGTTGATTTTTGGTGTCTGATATTCTTTTGTATGATTATTTTTATTTTTGATTTGTATTAGTTGAGTTTATTATTTTCATTTTGGTTGCTTTTATGATTGATTGTTGGTTTGTGATGTTATTTTTTAGGGGAAAGTACAATTTTCTATCCTGTGGTTTCAAGTTTTGACACATCTAATCCTGTGATTTTTTTTGTAACACAAAACTACCCTGTAAAATATTCCGTTAGCAAATAATGGACAAAAGCATTAACACCGCTAAAGTTGATGACATGGCGTCCACCATGGCTTCCAACGTGGAAGCTAATAAAAAACAAAAAGCTGATTTAAATCAAAAGAAATCCCTTTTCTTCCCTTCTCTCCTCACGGCCATCACCACCACCCCTTCTCTTCCTCTCTCTCCTCACCACCACCACCACCTTCTTATCTCCACCCTCCTCCACTACCCCATCATTCTTCTCAGCCACACACAGTCCCCATCAACTTCAGTTGAACAAATATTTAGTGTTACAGAATTGCAAAATGCTATTGAAGTTATTGGGCATTTGTCAAAGTTAAATAATTTGATCAGCCAATGAAATGTTTACATTGAGGAAGTCGAGGAAAGCAGATTTCGCGGTGGATTCAGAGGGAGTTTTATGAATGTGGTAATAAACATCGCCATTTTGGCGATGGTGTTTGAGAGAAATTAAATGAGGACCGGGAGTTCTGGTGTATTGGTGATGAGCTATTTATTTCTAGCGGAAGGTTTGGCCAGTGGGGAATGTGAGAGGCAGAGAGAGCTCCGATTGGGCAAGGTTAAGTGGGGTCCAGTTTATGGTATTGGTGGTGGTTGTCATTGTCATTTTGAGGAGGGTTTTTTGGTTTTTTTGAGGTCATTTGGACGGTGGTTTTAGAGTTACGGTGTTTGAAAAGTGGGTGTGGTGGGGTGTGAGGTGACGATGGTGGTGATTTGGCCGCGGTGCTGCTGTTGGAGAGTGGCATTTTAGGGATTAGCTAAGAAGAAACATACGAAAGAGATCAAATTTCCTCTGCTAAACTATGTTATGTTGGAGAGTTTGCCCAGCTTAATAAATTTTTGTTCTAGAAATGGTAAAGTGCAATGTCCATCTCTAGAAGAGATAGTTATTGCCGATTGTCCAACCACATTTGTTTGTACATTATTTCCAAGAGAAGCAGAACCAAATGCAACCCATGGAATTATTGAGCCAAAGGTTAGTTCTCTATTGTGATATCTTTGCTTTTTCTCATTACGGGCTGCACTTATTCTCAGTTTGAAAAGAATATGAAAATGTTAACTAATACTGGCATTTTTATTTTCAGATTATTTTCCCCAACTTGACGGGCCTAAAACTGTCTGCAGTTCAAATTGAATAGATATTGTGTGACAGACATCTACAAGTTCCTTTGAACTTTCAAAATTTAACAATCTTGATTGTGGATGGTTGTAGCAATTTAAAATATCTGTTATCATCATCTATGGTCAAAAGTATTGTGCATCTGATTTTTAATCCATTAACACCAAAGGAGGCATTATCGGCAGTTGATGAAGTCCATAGACAAAAGAACTTTGATAGAGTTTCTTTTTTTTGCTTAAATTAACCTTTTTTTTTTGTCAGCTTCCACGTTGGAAGCCATGGTGGACGCCATGTCAGCAACTTTAACGGCATTAATGCCTTTGTCCGTCATTTACTAACGGAATGTTTCATAGGGTAGTTATATATCACAAAAAAATCACAGAATTAGATGTGTCAAAACTTGAAACCATAGGATAGAAAATTGTACTTTCTCCTATTTTTTATGACTGTATTTTTTAGGGTGATATTATTTTAGTTGCTTTTTGGTTGATTTTTGATTTCTGATATGATTTTATATGATTGATTTTATTTTTTATTTGTATTAATTTAGTTTATTAGTTTTATTTTGGTTGAAAATAAAGTAAATTTTCCATGTGCGTCGATTGTGTGCCAAAGGAGAGAACAAATATTGTGTATTTAATTGTACCATATGGGAACCATACTATTTAATTGTATTTAATTGTACCATAAGGGAAGCACACCATAGGATTAATAATACTAAAAAACTTATCATCATATTTCTTATCGGTGGTTCCACTTTAACACCCTTTCCGTGTGAGGTTTAACACCGGATATCCAAGTAGTAGGGCGGAATTTAATCCCCCCTTCCCTCCCCCCAGGAGCCCTCGGGGCTTTAACTGACAAAAAAAAAAAGATTTCTTATCGGTGGCTGGGACTCGATGGCTTATTTCTAGCTATTAGTTGATAGCTTCATATATAGCATAACTTAATTTGTAAATCAAAATATGGTTCGAATTTCTGTACTGGTGCTACCCATTAAAGGGAGAAGTGATGAACTCGGTGCTTTGCATGCTCTCAGCTACCGCTAAATAGGAATGTTAAAAGTATATTTAATATGAGTTTAGACTTAAGAAAAATGTCTCCAGTGACCCTGCAGCTTTAACAAATGAGACCAATCCATTGTCAAATAAGAATGCACACTTGCGGAGGCAAAATTGCTTTAGATTTTGGGACTTTGAAAATAGAAGAATACAACCTCCATCAATTGCATGAACCCGTAACCCCACATAGTTTCAGATATAAGAATAATATCTTGATAAAGAAAACAAAAATCAATCTGAAGCATTTCTTGTTTGCCACCCGTATTCTTGTAACCTATTATAATTGCCAAAAAATAGAATTTAATGGAACGAAGCTATCCAGTCAAGCCGAAAATCAGCTAGAGACCCTCTTTTAAATGCCCTTAAAGCCAAAATTTATAAATAAGCAAAGAAAAAAATTTTGTTTTTCCATAGTAGCTGCAAAGGCAAATATTGCAGCCATAGTAACTGCAAAGGCAAACATTGCAGCCTACTTTGTCAAATTTTTGCCAGTTTCATAATATTCTGGAATGTCTCGGAAATATACACCACTTTCCTCACAAAGATGATCCCAAATAGACCATGATGCAGCAATGAAAACGGAATCCACTCTCCTTAAAACATTCAATATATGTATTGGAGAAAGATACCACATAAATTAGGACTTAATTTTAAGACTACCAGAAGAAAGATGGAGAGACACGACTAATTAACAAAAACATATTCATTTTTTTTAGAATTGGTTTAGATTTGCGGAGGCAAAATTGCTTTAGATTTGGGCAAAATTGCATATGTGGTAAAAGATACATGACTTGTAATTCCTTGATCCCCAACAGCAGGGAAGTTCTTGATAGAGATGGACTTTAAATTGGCACAATATTGGCCAACAGCTTTTAAGCCTTCATTACCAAACTGGGGCAGCTCTTTGCAATTGCAATCAAACCCTTGTTGGAAATTGCAGGACATCCACAAAGATAAAGCTTCTCCAGCATGTGACAGCCATTAGCAATCTCAAACAGACCTTCATCACCAACAGAAGGCAAATTCCACAAGGAAAAAGCCCTTAGCGAAGGGCAGCCGTTAATCAATAAATAAAGAAGAGGCAGAGCTCAGCTGGGGAAATAAAGAAAGCTAATCAATAAACAAAGAAGAATTTTGGACCTTGCGCTGCCTTTCTCAGAATAGGAGAGAGAGACTTTTTTTTTTTTTTTTTGCATTGAAAGAAATGGCCAAATGGGTAGGGAAGTAATATTTTTAAGGTTAAAAGAGACGGAGGTAATTTTAGAAAAATTAGGGTTTTGAGGTAATAAAAATATTGAAAAAGGGTATTCAGGTAAAGATCCTAAAATAAAAGCAAAATTAGTTAAAATGAGAGTTAAGGGTGGTATTATCCAACTTTAATAGGAAAGGAGTGGGTGCAAAATTTCATGGAGAGCAGATAACGCTTCCCAAATGGGTGACAAACCCATATCAAAAGGAGAGGTTCGTGTGATCAGAATAAGCTAAATATGTATTTTTCAATATAGGATTTTTTGTTTACTTGCTTATTTTTATTTTTAATAAATGTAAAAATTTATTTAAATATATTACTAAAATAAAATTACAAGTTAACTCAATTTTTTCTTTGAAACTCAATTTTTTCTTTGAACTTGTTTAAATAAAATTTTATTTGGTAGGGTTCATAATAATTTATGAATAATTCAGCTCATTTATAGTACTAACCACTGAACTAATTGCTCAAGAGCTAAAAAGAGTAATGTAAATGAAAGTTATAACACTTTTTAGCATGTAATTAATACCTGAGGAATGATGAAAAGTTCAAATTCTAATAATCACAATACTCAAACACAACAGAAGGCATATGTTGGACTTTGTAGTAATCCTCTCCTCCATCCTCAAGTCTGGTTTTGAATGCTTTGAGCATCGATCGGATCTCCATTTCCTCCAGGGAACTGACAAATCTGAGTCCATCAGGAACCATCTTGACAGATGTGCAGTTTGAAATCTCTACATGGCACAGATTAGACATGGCTCCTTCTTCCACCTTCCACTCTTCTAAGTAGGGCAGGTCACGTAGGAACAAGGACTTCAGTTGAGGAAAACCTTTGTCAGAGCAAACCATTGCTGTCCCCAGGAATGAATCCATCTGTAAGTACAGTATTCGCAAGTTTGGCAGCTTCTCCAGTGTCACCATGGGATCTCCCGCAAGTCTAGATCCTTGCAGGTTCAATTTGGCAAGGTTTGGAGAAAATTGATGGCACTTTGGTAGCTTCTCTATCTGCCCCTCTATATGCAGTTTATTAAGATTAGGACATCCTGTCATGATCTGAACTACTGTAGAATCTTCATTGCTAACAAAGGATAAGGACTCCAAGTGATAAAATGCAGTACCAGGAGATTTGAAGATTAGTCCGAATTTCGGATCATCTATTACTAGTTTCCTGAGATTTGTCAACTTCAATAAATCGTATACGTCACATTTTTCTGCAGGAAAGTTCACTAGTGTCTGCAGGTTGCTCAAATTTGCCAAATGCCATCTATCAGAATCATCACCACAGGGCTCAGGAAGATATAAATGCCTCAGCCTTTTCATCTTGCATATCACACTCGGTATTTGCACAGTTGAATTCCATGTTAAAAGGTCTAGAGTCTGCAAATACCTCAAGTTGCCAATTTTCAATGGCAATTCATCTATATCAGTATCCCTCAGGCTCAAGAATCTCAAGTGCATCAGCTTGCCGATTCCTTTCGGTAAGCTTCCATCATGACCCTGAATTCCTTCGAGATCTAAGACCCTGAGAAGCTGAAAGTTGTTGAAAATTGACTTGATAGATCCCCATTTCTCCACCTGACATGCCTTTTCATGGAAATACAAAAGAGACCGGAGATGCGAATTTCTTCTGAATCTTGAAGGTACAAATCTTCTAAGGTCTCCATCAGAAAAGATGGCAAGCCTGCGAAGTCTACCCATTGTCCTTGCTCCACTCAGCACAGATAGAGGAAAAGAGTTCGTTGACTGATCATTTACATGCAAGTGATTAAAAATCTCAAGAAAATTTTCCTGCTTTACCTTCAACAGGCATAGGTCTCGCATAAGATCATGCATTCAACAAGTTCTGATTCTTCTAGTTGAGCCTCTTTTTACTACCTGAACCAAACACCTTTCAACCAACTCATCTAAGTAGCGCTGAGCCACATCTTCCATAGTTTCCTCCACCATTTCCTCATTGTATGCACATGATATGAATCCTTCAGCAACCCACATCCGGATCAATTTCTTGGTAGGTATTTCATAATCTTCAGGGAAATGAGCCAAGTGAAGGAAGCATGGTTTTAACTAATATGGCAATTCATGGTAACTTAAAGCTAAAACCTCAGATACACATTCTTCACAACCTTTTCCTCTCATCAAATGTGAAATAATATTTCGGTGTATTGCACCCCACTCAAGGGTATTCGCTTTAGTTGCTAGCAGTCCACCGAGTACGATGATGGCTAATGGCAGGCCAGCACATTTTTTAACCATTTCCATTCCCAACTTCTCCACTGGTGATCTAATTCTAAAATCTGCAATAAGCATACTCATAACATCAGTGACTACAGTCACGCGAAGACAAAGTCGTGAAAGCAATTGATCAATTAAATGATAGACAATAACAATCATGGAAAGGTCATACATATGAAAGCTTTCTGTCTCAAAATTCCCAAACAACTAGAATCATCAAAAACTTCAAATCAAAACTAGACAAATTAAGGAAAGTATCTAGAGAATGCATTAAAACAAAAACTGAAGCAGGCATATTTTAAGGCTAATTCTATAGTAAAAATGTTGAGTCAAGAAATGTAAACCATAGTCTAATTGGTAGCTCAAAGAACTCATGAATTCAAATCCCTCTTTCCACAGCTATAAAACATGATGACCTATAAATTTTCTTGAGAAAAAACATAATTTGAAGCATCATAGCAGACAAAAATTTTGGAAAACTGAAACATAGCTAGAAACTAAAAATCTGGACTAAAAAAGCAAATGACAGTAAGTTTATCTGAAAGCAGAAAACTGGCTGAAAAGCACAAATTATACCTGGATAATTATTGGCAAGAAATGCCTCCCTTTTGAACAATTCCCAGCTTTCTTCATCATTTAAGTATCTCAGTTGATGAAGAAAATACATTGGATCAGAAAGCAATGCAACTTCTCTGACGCGGGTGGTGAGCAATATTTTGCTACCTGACTTTCCAAGTCCATATGGAAAAGCAGGGCGCAGATCATTCCAAGTTCTGAAAGTCCAAATATCATCCAAGCTCACCAAACGTTTCTTCTCTTGTTGAACATCATAAAGCCTTCTAAAAAGCTCATCGTCCTTTAAACTTAAAATTTCCTCCCTCTACTCCTTAGATGGATTGATCAACCTCAACAGAATTCCTTCCAAGACATCCCTAATTTGACACTGCTAAGATATATAAGCCCAAGCAAAAGCATCAAACTGATGCCTTACTTCAGAATTATGATAAGTATTCTTGGCAAGAGTTGTCTTCCCAAGGCTGCCCATACCATAAATGGAAATAACACTTTTCTCACTTCTCAACAATTTTTCAACCAAAATCTTCACATCTTCGAACCCAATAATATCCTCATCAACAATATGCGAATATGACTGTTAAATGTTGCTGCCTTCCTCCTGGTAGAGAAGAACCTGAGCTTTCTTTAGGCTGTATCCCAAAAGTTTGCAAGCTTCTAGTTAGATCAGAGATCCTGGTCTTAATCTTTTGGATTTCAGAACCAACCCTGTAAAGTTCTACAGATTCTTTTGCAATGGTGGCATATCTCTTGACAACATTAACAACACCTGATCTTGTTCTCCTTAAGGCAACTTTGAGGGAAAACTCTTCGATGATATCTTCTACATCGTAAGCAGCTTCTCTGATTTCAGCAACCCAATTGCGAAGAGTCTCTTTATCCTCTTCCTCTTGTCTTGTATCTGCATCTTTCAAGAAGGACCGCATACGTCTCAGTTCAAGCCGCATCCCAGCAACTTCATCCTTCACTCCATCTAAAAAAGTTGCTTCTTGAACGAGCAAGTCAGCAAGTCTTTGCACTACTGTTGATACTGCAGATTCAGCCATAGTTCTATTAAGTTTGGTTGGATTCTTGAACACTTGATGGTAGATGAGAAGAGAGTTAGTTCTATTTAATTCAAGATTGTCAAAATAAAATAATCTAAAGAAGAGGGGAGGAAACTACCATAGGCTACAAAAGTCAACCAATAGCAAAGTATGGGCATGATGAGGCCCCATAATCCGCATACCAGTCAACAGCCAAAGCTTGCATGTGGGTTGGTCAAAATAGCCCAAACAAATGATGAACTTGGTTCTCTTTTTTAGTTTCAGATGCAATATGTTGATGCTAAATAGAATGACCATCAAATATTTTTAGTTCCCTGGCTATATGCTCGCATGCTTCTATCTGTTCTAGTGTCTCAGTAGCTTCATCGGTGCCCTTTTGCTGCTGAATTGATGAAGTTCTATAGGTTCCTGCCTCATGGCAGATTTTTGTTAACAAAAAGTGTTTCCTTCTAGTGCAGGATATTGGCATTGCTATTTGTCATGCGTAACATTTTGTCACCCAAAAATGTCGTACTAATTTTCATGTAGAACTAAACACCAATACCAAATCTTCTTCTATCAGCATTATCAGAAATAAGCACATGATTTTCAAAAATGGTAAAAAGACAATCACATAAATATTCCTTTGTATATATAATAAACGTGAGCGCGCATGCAGAAAACAAAAAAAGAAAAGAAACATCTGCATTTAGACATGTTCAATCATTCAATAAAATGACTAAAATTAGTACTAGAAGAGAAAGCAGCAGCAGCAGCACCAGATATCTAATCATTTTTTTTTCACCTGCATAAGGAAAGTTCCTAAAGTATTGGCGATAACATTGAATGTTTTATTAAATAACATTCATCAAGACATTTACAATATAGTTTATTAAACTTGCATTTACTAAGAGTTTCATTTGGAACTATACTTTTTATTCTCGAACTGATTTCTGAACTATACTGATTCTAAAGAAATCACATGTCTTGTAATATACACATCTCATCACTTTACAAACAAATAGGATTTTAAACATTTCAGTAGATTTGATCAAGTTTCCAGTTCATTAGGTGGAACGCCATTCAAGCACTTGCGGTGAAAGCATTTGTTAGTGATGCATCCATGGCAGAGTTACCTTCCCAGGAAAAGTGCTTGTATGCTCGATTTAACATCACACTCCTGTTTTTTAAAAAAAAAATTTTATGGCTTGGTTTTACTAAATTTTCATAAAAGAAAGCAGTTTTCTGCATATTTTCCAATAACTTGGTGTCATTCCATAATGTGGTCAACTCAGAAAAAGAAAGACTAGATGACAAGGCACATTCATAAGGGATAAAGAATAGAGACGAGATCCTAATCATCAGATATATATAATAGAATTCTTTGTAAATGGAAATCTACAATATATAGAATTTTACCTTATCAAGCAGTACGTTTGAGGACTTAAAATCTCTGTGAATTATTGGTGCATCTAATGTGTGCAGGTAAGCCAGTCCCTGGGCCATTCCTATAGCAATTTTAAACCTTATGTCCCATGTGAGTGGCCGGACTGAGCCCTCTGCAAAAGCAGAACATCTCATCATACAAAGAACCTATATATATATATATATATAGGTATGATGAATATGCTTGTAGAAAACTTCTCATTTAAGTGGTCAAATGTTAAACAACAGCTATTAACTCTTACTTCCAAATAGATGATAATTTAAGCTGCCGTTTTGCACAAATTCATAGACAAGGAAGAATTTTCCATTCTCCACACAGTATCCCAATAACTTTACAAGGTTAGGGTGAGAAAGCCTTCCCAAAATATTCACCTCAGCCTGCATCAACATGTAGAAATAAGCACAAAATGCACATATCAAAACTCAATGTTCAACTCTATGTTATTTCTTAATTTTCTCCTAAAAATAGATCATTTAGTATCAAGAACTTCAATAAATTTTTTGAATCTAAAGATATCATATTTGTTTTATGTTGTTTCTATCATTTATTTATTTATTTATTGATAAACTGAAATGTTTTATTGATAAATTAATTAAAGAGGAAAACTTACAATTTGGTGCACTACCCTTCAACCTATAGGTTGAACTGTTGAAGCCAATAGACCCCAACCAAAACACCAAATTATAAGTGAAGAAAACCTCAAAATAAATCACAGCAAAAAACATCAATCTAATGTAATTAAGAATGAAAACTAACAACAGTTAAGATTCCACCTCAACAAGCACCAAAATACCTCTGTGAATGTGATTGTGCCCGCTATGGCTAATATCCAAAAAGGGAATAACCAGAACTGTTGCCATATCTAGACCATATCTATCATAACTACCAAGACTCCATTTCAGCAGCAGTCCCACTAGTACCAACATATTCATTCTAGCAAATGAAATCCACAGACAGAACTTAACCAGTCCTACAGCCACATAACCAAGTCCCTTTCTCGATGCACACATTTTTTGGCAAGACTACTAGCAAATACCATTGCATCCTCTCAATGTATAAGGATTTTTTCTATTCTTTTTTTTTTTTTTTTTTTTGAAAACAGGCATGGAGAGAATCAATATGATTAAACACTTGATAAAGATGCCATGGCTTATCCTCAGCGTTTCCATTAATTCTAGAATCATATCAACTGAGTCTGATTTTATTACTAAAGACATTTCTGTAACACCATGCTCTATAGTTATTGAAAGAGCATTTTCAATATCTCAAACCTTTGCCTCCTTTGATTCCATTAAACCCCAGAAAATAGAAAAAACAGATGAAGTTACCTTTTGGATCTCAGAGTATACCACTTATCCCAAATAAACCCAGTTTTCCAAGTTAGGATCCATCGGTATTGCAGTTAACAAAATTATTTTCGGGGCTCTGCCAAATCAATGAGGAACAACTTGTTAAGGATTTGAGGCTGCCTTTGCTCGATCTGATAGCATTAATAGGGAGAAAAGCACCCAGTGAGTGCATTAAACCACAAGAGCCAGTTACACTTAACCATAGTACACCTTATACAAATTATGAAAATTAAATTTGCCTTGCTAAAAGCTCTTGCCCTGAACATCAAATGGTTGCACTCAGTCCCAATAAGACTCATCAGCTTCTCTTGCAAATTTATTTTACACCCTCTTAATTCTTTTTTCCATGACTCCATCTAAGACACCATTGCCAGGAATTGCAATCTCAAAGCCCCATACCCTGAATATAGGACTGACCCAAGGGTAATGAATTGAGTCCCAGACAGGAGTTTTTAGATTAACATCTGAAATCCAAACATCATTCCTAACAGAATATTTGTTTCCCATGCCCGCTAAGATGTGCATTCCATTGTGTTATGGAGCAGAATCTCTCATGGTCCTATCCTTCCAAATTGCAGAGGAATTGGAGGGCAATTTCTCAGAGGACCAGAAGGCAGAGTCCTGCTTTTAGTTATTGTCTATTTAACCATAATAATATGCTGCCATAAATCATGCCCACAATTGGCTTACTTCCAAAGCCATTTAAACAACAGACTCTTGTTTTTATGCAGAATTGAACCCACCCCAAGACTATCTTGTTTTATAGTTAAACCTCCCCTTTTAAATTAATCCATAAAAATAATAACTTATTAGTAACTACAGCTACACTAACAACATATTCAATTAACTATTCAAACAGGAAATTAGAAGGTAAAAATATTCAATTAACAAAATAATAAAGAAACTTAGTGCCTGAAATTTTAAAAAGAAGTGCAAAAGACATACCAGCCACTCCTTAACCCCTTGTCTGCTTCTAGTATCCAATGTTTTGACAGCAATGACCAATTTCTTTACACGCTCAGACGGAAATTTCTCCTTGATCCCACCTTTATAAACTTTGCCAAATCCTCCCCTACCCACAACCATATCACTTCTGAAATTGCGAGTGGCAGCCTTCAATTGTGCATAAGTGAAAATTCTCAAGTTTTCACCAGCAATGATTCCTCCACTAGAAAGAACTTCAGCAGAAATTTCATTGGAGGACTGGGGATTGTTGGCCACACGATTTGTCAAATTGCTACTTACTTGAGATACCCATGTTGTGAAATTGGTGCTTGCCATTGATTGCCAGCTGTCACTAACAACAGATGCATCTACAACATAGAACTGTTGAAGAAGGTTGTGTATAATGAAATATTATGCTAGTGTTGTGTACCTTGGTTCAAATAGTAGCTTGTGGTTGGTTTTAGTACCGGTGGATATGGGTGTGGCTCCTTAACAAGAGAACTCCTTAACAAAATCAGCACATGCCCGTTGATTAATTAATCAAAGCTTCTGTATCGGTTCCTTCATTTCCTTTGTATATAACACAGAGAAGAAAAGTCATCTCTTCACTTTTACTCACCTGTCACTTTTCTTTCTTTTTTGTTTTTTTGGTATTTCAAATTTTATTACATATCAGTTTATTCACTTTCAGGGTATTATCACTGTTTTTTTGAATATAAAGTGTTATAATTAAAATATAACATTACTTTTGGATTTCCATCAAAAATATATATATATATATATTACTTTTGGATTAAAAAAAATTTAAAAGGTCAACGTATCAATTCAGCTATATTATTCTTTTATTTGTTTAATGGCAAAAGACCGAAGGAAAAAAAAAAACTCTTTAAACATTTTTAAAAAATAAATATCATGATAAATAAGTGGTTCAACACACAGATGTTAAATGCTATAAAGAATTGATACAACAGTTATATGACAACACAATTCAATTCATTATGATTTTTTTTCACATACAAGAAAAATTATTTTTTCACCTAATTTTTTTTTAGTAAATTGTTGATAAATGAGTCCCACAACTATTCTCAAATAAATTTTTTTTATCAGTTTTTAATCTCTATTTACTAATTTGTTTTGTAAGTTAGTGGTACTCAATTTAAAGTTTGCAGTAATATCTATTCTTCTATAGAAATTTAAGAATTTTTTTATAATTTTTATCTTGTTTAATTGAGAAATTTGGTTTAATCTTCCGTAGAAATTTCAAAATTTTTTTATAATTTTTTTCTTGTTTAATTGAGAAATTTTGTTTAAATATTATATTTAAGAAAATTTATTATTTTACACTAGTAAAAATTAAATTCATAGCTTTTAAAATATTATAAAAAGAGTTTTTTTTTTTTTTTTTTACTGAATTTGTTGATTTTGTTTTGAACAGAATAATGTATCAATGGTTAACTAATGAAAGAGAATTTACGTCCCCTGATAGCAATCTTTGAACATCAATAGGAAATAGTTCTTAATATGATATCAATTTTCAACTTATAATGACAAGTCAATAATTTTATAAATTATTTATAATTTAGTTTTTAGGTTAATTCATTTTTATGTAGAATTTATTTAAATAATTTTATATGAATTCTTTCAAATAAAATAATAAAAGATTCTACCATCTAAATATAATGAAACTAGATTTGTGATTTATTCATAAATAACATTAATGAAATTGGTGTTATATAGTAAAAAAAATCTTAAATGAATATAAAAATTGGTGTTATACACAGTCCGGTTCAGTTCGGAGAATGAAATTCTCCGGAATTGCTCCATACTATCGAAGATTTAAAAATTAAGTCTCCGGAATTGCTCCAAATTTTTGGTTCGGGACAGTTCAGAGATTAAAAATTTCAGTTCAATTCGGTTAGGAGATCGGTTCTTCTCTACATTAGAAAATTCGGTTCAATTCGGTTCTTCTCCGAAATTAAAAAAATAAATAAAGAAATAATTCAAATCAAATTATTAAACTACAAAACCATTTCATAATTTTATTATAAAATTAAATAATTTTTAATAGTTTTATTTATCATTATTTTTTTATTATAAAAATTTTATTAACATGTATACAATACACTCTAATATACCATACAATTATTAAATATTTTTATGAAAATATTTATATAAATAATATATATCATAGAATAATAATAACAATCCCATAACTAGTAAAAAGTATATTACATTAGAATTTTATTATTGAAGATAAATTTAAAATTTTCAACATAAATTATATTAAAATATTTTGAAATGC
>CATIWO010417277.1:0-25564 GCA_949673435.1 Macaranga tanarius
ATAATAATAATAATAATAATAATAATAATAATAATAATAATAATAATAATAATAATAATAATAATAATAATAATAATAATAATCTAGATAAATATCACCACAATCTCATCTAAGCTCCTTTAAGAAATAGGACTATTACAACAAAATCCCCTAACTTTATATTGTGACAAATTACTCCAAACGTTTCTTACAATTGGGTCCCTCTTTATAATTCATACACACTCCCACACTTATATTAAGTCCACTACTCTACTATGTATAAACTGCAAAGTATACGTCAGAAATAAGTATACTAGAGGGCGGGTGTTATATTTCTCCCCTCCTTAAAGAAAATTACATCCCCGAAATTAATTACTCACCATTTTTCGAGAACAAATATGAGTATTTCTACCTCATTAGCTCTTCTACTTTTCATGTTGCTTCTTTAGGTGATCGATAACTTCACTTCACCTTTACTATTGGAATCCCTATATTCCTCAATCGCTTCTCCTTTCGATCTAGAATTTCTATCAATTCTTCTATATACATCAATCTTTTAAAAATCTCTATCTCAGGCTTTTGTATCACATAACTAGGATCTAATCTATACCATCTTAATATAGACACATGGAATACATCATAAATAGGAAATAATTTCCTTAGCAAAGATAATTTATATGCTAACAGTTCACTTTCTCCACCATTTCATATTGTCCCACATATCTCAGACTCAATTTTTCTTTCCTTTTAAATCTTAAAATTCCTTTCTTAGCCTTCTCAAAGCTATGCAAACTTTTCCATACTCAAATAAGACCCAAAGTAACTCAAAGACATTCCAAAAACATACTTAACATTATCAATTCAATTCATTCACAATTGTATGGTATTCAATCAATCACGAGCATCAAACATTTATATTCATCCTTTTATAGACTCTATAACTCTTTCATATAATAGATCTCATTCACAACGTAAGCTCAAAGTATATCTATATCCCTACATCATTTAATATTCATATAGTCACCCTTTATGATACATTTAGTATTCACAATCAACTCATATATATAGAGGATTATATATATATATATATATATATATAGCCAAATATGTGCATTTGCATTTCATCGACTCTAACACCTACATTCATCAATTCCATACTAGAAGAGTATAAATATAATCAATAAGCAATTAGTACACTTCACATAAATGTAAGAATTCATACTTTCACATCTCATTCTCATTGTTTGGTATCCTTTGCCTTGTCGATGGACACTTAGCTAATCAACTTATCATCATTTACTCCCAAATATAACCTCATTTATATCTAATGAACCAAACTCAAGTTCATAATATATACACACTTACAACCATAATTCTAATATCATCACATTCTATAACACAACTCAAAAAGCATAGTTCATTCAAAATACTCATCACAATAACTCATTTACTCCATCATAATTACACAAAGATAATGAACAAATAGAATTCACGTATTTCCTTTGTTATTATTGATAGTATATATGTAATACCAAGTCCACAATATACTCACTTGGTATATAACACAAGCATTATTATTCACATACAATTCTTAATAAATCAATTCCTAAATAAGATTAATACTCTATTAACAAAATTAACATATCCTTGTATCATATTCATTTTATCTAATAACTACTTACCAAAATACTTTCCTCCTCAACAAGTGGAAGATCTTCCTTGCTCTTTATAGCTCCTACATAAAACCACACATCATATATATATACAACACATCTCACTTACACCCTAATTCATCTAATTCAATCCATTATCTACAATTCGATTAATAATAAAATCATGCACATAAATCCCATAACTCTGATTTCCTACAGGAATTGGCACTATGAGTCTATTTTAATACCATTGGTGGTTACAACTTCTGCAAAGACTGATATTCCATTTCTATGCATCAACTCTTCCATGTTGCTTTCCTTGTTGACAACCTTAATAGTAAATTCAGCTCAGGTTTAAAACACAATAGTTGTAAGGAACTCTCTAAAGTTTCCAGAGCATCTCACTTTGCTCAATTTGGAGTTCTACAACTCTAGATATTACCATATAACCAACACACAAGAAAATTCACAAACCAGCCTATATACTACTACTGGCATGTTTGATGCATGAAGTTCATGATGCTCTTAAAAATCATAGACACATCCTATAATTACCAAATTCATACAGACTCTACATATATGAGTCTAATTTCATTCCCAACTGAAATCACAATTTCACATGTAGAGAATTAATTATGCATTTTTGGAATAAGTCGGGTAGAACAGGGCATCAGTATGAGCAATAAAATGTCTAGCTTTATTCGACCTTTTTAACAATAGATTCTGTTTAAGCACAAAACATAAACATTTTACAAGACTCTCTGAAATTTTCAGAGGCTCCAACTATACTCAAATCAGAGCTCTACAGCCCAAGTTATGACAATAACACTAGGACTGAAAAATAGAGGAACCAAAATCTGAATTTACCAAAAATCAACACGCAATTTCAAGCAATAAAAACACAAGCAAAACTTACTAATATCTGCTTTCAATTGATTTCAGGCCTCCTAAAGCTTCTCAAACTTCTTATTAGATAACTTCAATGAGATCAAAATCTCTCTAAAAACTATCAAGAAACACTCTCCTTTTTCTTCCCCAATTTCTCTACGCCTATATACATATACCTACACTCACACACACACACATATGGACCAATCAAAAACTCCCATTTGGCCCCTAAAGTCTCCTCCTTTATTAATATATAATTATTACCAACATAACAATAATAATTATAATAATAATATAGATAAATATCACCAAATATCACCACAATCTCCTCTAAGCTCCTTAAAGAAATGGGACTATTATACCAAAAGCCCCTAACTTTATATAATGATAAATTACTCCAAACTTTTCTTATAATTGGGTCCCTCTCTATAATTCATACACACTCCCATACTTATATTAAGCCCACTACTCTACTATATATAAACTGCAAAGTATACGTCAAAATTCAGTATACTAGAGGACGAGTGTTACATTAGCACCTTGCTTCCATATCTTCTCATAAGTTTCATCCATAACACTTTCTATTGGTTTTTGGCCAATGGTTCTCATCATTTGAATAAATTCCTGCATAAAAGGATATTCAGCTTGTGAAGGGACTGAAGGTTGGGATTGTTCTAATTCTCCTAATGCATGCATAGGGGTTTGCCTATAGATAAACTCTGAAGACTCTTTTGGGCAAGCGTGAGGTGCTTGGTGTTCTTCCATCCTGTGATATGTAACCCACATCAACTATATGTCATCTATAACTTATACATGATATGCCATGAATGCATCATATTTTCATGTCCCAAGGGAATCTAATCCCTGCTCTGATACCACTAAATGTCACACCCTCTAACATAACATATACGTGGCCACAAACAAATCCATACACATGGCATAAAAATTTTTTTTGCAAATAGTATGTATATATATATATATATGCACTCAAGTGTAATGGACATATATATGTATGTATATATATATATATAAGTGCACATACATTATCCATTACACAAAACTAAAATATATATATATGGTATCATTACAAAAATGCCAAATGCCAAATGCCATATGATATTGAGGATGGGTATAATTGCACCAAGCTCGCCTCTGGCCCACCTAATCACTATCAATGTAGAGCTCAAGCCTTATCACTATGTCCTGAAAAATATGGATGCAAAAGGGTGAGCTTGTAACTCAATAAGTAATTACTAATACAATGTTATATATATAACTTCTCAAGAACTAATTAAGGAAAATATTAAATTAACTTACACACCAAGTGTATAATAATCTAATATTTAAGCATGAAATCATTTAAAGATATACCGTTCATGTAAACTTAAAAATCTTGGCCAAAATAAGAGATTAAGACTAATTTAGAGTTAAAACAGAGCAAAAACATCGCCAGGCTACGCCCAAAGCCTAGTGCTTGCTAGCCACTAGCGACCACCAGTAGCTTGGCCTGTGAGAAGGGACTGGTGATTACAAGTAGCTGATTCCTGCTACTGAACCAAATTCTTCCAACAATACATTAATTCATACAAATTAAGCTTCCCCATCCAAAGTATAACACATACACTATCATCAATCATCATCTAAATGCCAAACACTCTTTTATATTCAACATATACTAAATATATATAAAAAGTATACCAAACATATACAAAAAGTATACTGAAAATATATGCAAGATATACAAAATTAGCTTATACTCATGTCATATCCTTTTGTATGTCAACTCCCTTCTTTAGTAACTTTGCATACATATTCAATTTATATAAAAGCCAGAATTCATCCATTTATATATAAACATGAATGTAAGAACACATATCAAATCATATTCAGTATCCGACTGAACCATCGTCACATGTTTTCCTCACACATAGCCAACTTGAGCTTATTCCTCATAATCATATTTTTCATAAGTGGCCACACACTGAGACTATCTGCCCGGCTCAGTCCTAGATCTTACATTCTCACATAATTTTTGGGTAGCTATTCGTCCGACTCAGCTTTCCCATATCTCACAATTAATATTTTTACTTGTGGCCACTATTAAGACTATCCACCCGGTTCAGTCTCAGATCTCATAATCAGTGGAGGCTATCCGCCTGGCTCAGCCCCACTATCACACGTATACCTCATTTTTTCACACAATTATTCAATATTCACATATATACACATAAATCATATTTCAATAGCCATTTTTCAATTCTCACCACATTCAATCAACATATTAAATCACAATTCTCACAATCAATACATCTCATTCTATGCCACATCAAGTGGCTAGCACAACTAACATAATAATACAACCATTATATATAAGAGAACTAATATTTATAGACATTATATTAATACACTTACCAAAAGTGCTTTCAACTCTTAAGTGGAGAAGAGCTTCTCCTAATGAGTGGTGTCTCGTCTATCCTTTTCAACTCCTGCACATAATCATATATCAATCTCACATAGCAAACATGACACTTGCACCCAAACTCAACTAAATGCAACTTAATGCTTAAAGTTTAATATATCCAAATGATGCACAAACAAGCACAATGACCATGATTTCTTTACTGATGGTAGAATTATGAGTCTACTATCAATTCTAATTAGAATTACTTAATTTGGACATGTATAGAATTATCTATGAATTATTGAACAAAATCGAGTAAAACAGGGCTATTAGAGTGAGCAATAAAATGTCTAGCCCTATTAGACTATCTTAAAAATAGATTTAGCTCAAGCTCAAAACATAAAAGTTATAGAGGACTCTCTAAATTTTCTAGAGCATCCAATCTTACTCAATTTAGAGCTCTACAACTCAAGTTATATTAAAAATCCTAAGACTAATGAAAGAGAAAAATAGAGCACGAATTTGCAACAATTATAACTTAACTTCAATTATAAAAAATGCATGCATAGCTTACCGATTGATGCTCCAATTACTTATAGACCTCCTAGAGCTTCCTAAAACTCTTGTTAGATAATTAGTGCAAGATCAAAATCTCCCAAAACCTCTCAAAAAATCACTATTTTTCTTCCTTATAGAATTCTCTACTACCCACACACACACACACACACACACATATGCACCAATCAAAAGCTTCCAATTGTGCATATAGGTATTCCCTTAATAAATGTTTAGTCTTAATTAGAGGATAAAAATCTAGATAATTATGGGAATTTATCACCACAATATCCTTTCACCCCCTTAGTAAAATGGAATTATTACATAATAACCCCTAACTTTCTATTGTGTCAATCTACTCCCATTTCATTACAATTAGGTCCTTCTCTATAATTCATACATATACCCAAACTTAAATGAAATCCATTACTTTACTCTATATATAATGGAAGGTATGATGTATGCATAATGTATCTAAGATGTGGGTGTTACACTTACTCCCACAAAACTTATAGTATATACATATATTAACCAAATTCATCTCAAAACTAAATGAGATGATCACCTGATGAAATTTGAAATACCATTGTCGAGATACTTTCTTGAGCCCATAGATGGATTTCTTAAGTTTGCAAACCATATTCTTTAGCTCTCTAGACACAAAGTTTTCTGGCTGCACTATATAAATCATTTCATCAATTTTGCCATTAAGAAACGTTGTCCTTACATCCATCTGATGCAACTCAAGATCAAAATATGCCACCAATGCCATTATAATCCTAAAAGAGTCTGATGTAGAATAAAATCCACAAGCGTATAGAATCGTATCAAGTAATAAATAAAGATATCATCCCACAAAGATTATAGATTGAATATTATAATACTCACAATGTTTGATTATTTAGACAATGAAATATAGTTTAGATTCTTTAAAAACTAAAACCAAAACAAACTAAAGTAAAATTCAAATTCAAACAAATATTAAATGCTAGGGTTCTTATTCTCAATTGGACCATTTCAAAGGATTGATTACACCACTAGGTTTAACTATATTTAATTCATTTTGAAGGAATTTTAGAAACTATAGATTTTCCTCTCAGATAAACCTATAATTAATTGGAGATTAATTAACACTAAATTTACTGGCTCTCACCAACCTAATGCCTTTTAATTCTAATTTTAAACACAACCTTTAATCAATATTAATCCACTTAATTGTCTCTCAACTAGCTAAGCAATCAATAGGTCATTGCCTATTCCTACATAACCTATCTCTCGATTAAGCCTATAGTGTCAATTCAATTCTAGGGTGATCAGTCTTAAAATGACATTAAGCTCAACAACAACCAATGAATTAGATCTAACAACCTAACATAAATCACAATAAGCACATGGTTAATTCAGAATAAGAACCCTAAAAAGGATTTAGCTACTCATGTTAAAGAGAAAAGAAAATAAACAAGAAATGAAAACCATTCTGAACATAATAATAATTAAATAAAAGAGTGATACAAGAAAAACCCCTTTCAAATGATGATAGGAAGCTTTGCTCTTCTAACTTCAAGCCAAGTATCTCCTCTACTATGAACTAAACAAATGAAATGGAAATGTATTCTGAAATAGAAACTAAAGTAAAACTAGAACAAAAAATAAGAACAACCCAAAAATAAAAACAACCTCTAAATGAAAATGAAATGGTCCTATTTATAGACCCAAAGACCTAGTGAGAAAGGTAATCTAACCCCTTTCAAACTAAATCTAATAAAAAACTGAGAGATAAGTTCCTTTCTATCTAAACTTCAGCTAAAAACTATCATCTCATGGGCTGCCACATCAATCAGGTATGGGTGCGCAAGAAAATGGTATAGCTGCGCAAGAAAATGGCACAGCTATGCAAGAAAGAATATGATGTTGAGCCTTGTGTCATGCATGGCCGTGCATGATTTTGGCATAGCCGTGCCACCCTGTAACATGCCACAATTAAGTTTCAGGCACGGCCATGCTCAACCCCAACGTAGATAACTCCTTATCTTGAGTCTTTAGCTCATCTAATCTTCAAGGACTGATCCAATCTTCATCCCAATGTATCCTACAAAATAAAATTCAAAAGAAATTATCTAAAAACAACTAAATCCTACTATTTAAGACAAAATAACAAAACTAGCTAAATTAACTAAAAACTAACTAATATATGCAACTACTAAGCCTAAGATGCAATAAAATAGAGTGCTTAAAACAAGTGTTTTTCACACTCATCAAATACCCCCACACTTGAGCCTTTGCTTGTCCTCAAGCAAAAAAAATAAGAGAACAACCGATTCAAACAAAGAATCAATATCATGAGTAGTTCTTAACTTGAGGAACCATCCTACTCTCCCCTTAATACAAAGTTTAAAAACTGAAAATTAAAACAATAACTCATAACCAAGAATATAACAATTACTAAGTGAAGAGCAAACTCCCTCGTTGAATTCATGAAACCGCATGATTAACAACCAAGAAAAGTGAAAGTAGGCATGAAACACTAATACTCACGTAGTTTTTTCATTAACAACACTTAAAAGGCACATAACTCATTCCTTATACTTCCCTATTGTAGTATCCCCCACCTTTCCATATTACTCAATGTGGATACCTCAATAAAGTTTGTTGGATACTCATACCCTTTATAGAGCATTGGAGTACATATACAAGTGTGTTTTACACTCCATCTCGCTTAAGGAACTTATTCTTTTATTTTATTTTATTTCAGACATAGTGCTAATGCATACATGAACCACATGAAACCTTTAAACTTCTACAAACATCTTTCTCAACTATCAAGCACACTATTTCAATCACTCAATAAAGGAGTAGGTATTAAGTTTATTAAAATTTAAAAATTCTTAATCACAAGTTATTCTTTTAACTTAACAATCCAAACCAAGCATTAAAAGGAGATTAACACACTTACTCAAGAAGAACACACCTAATGATACTAACTCTTAGCACAAACAGGTTCAACAACTCAAGTGAAAGGTCTTTTATTCATGTAACAATAAACTAAAATGCAAAACACAAAATTAAAAACAAAAACAGGAAAGAAAAAGGGAAAGAAAACTCCCCTAGTCAGATGCATTCAAAGATGAAGTCTCTGGAATAATGATCTCAATGGAAGGCTCCGTTGATGTCTAGTTCCTTTGCTTTAAGAGATCAATTGCTTCATCTCCTTTCCTTCAGCTATCAAATTTTCCATGATTGCATCTCTTAGGGTCTCATAAAATTTAAACCACCTGATGGTCACTCTTTTAGTCTTTCAAAATCTGTAATCACCTCAGCTCTGACCAGAAAATCCTCATTAAAGATTTGACGTTCCAATGGAGCAAGAATGGTGAGCTTTCTTGGTACAAAATGTATGGCCAAGCCCATAATAATATGGCCCATAGACATCAGTGCCTTTCGTCCCTGCATAACACACCACATAGAATGAAACACAAGATATGCACTATTCACCCTACGGTTAGTAGCCATGCACCACATCAAGAATAATTCGTCAGGCATAACCTTTGTACTCTCATTCCTACCACAGATGGTGTGTGCTATGAATTTGTGCATCAATAAATATGAGTGACTATCAATTAGACCACTAACCATAGTATCTCCATGACTTATTCTATCCCCTTTAGTAATTTCAGCCCAAAACCTAATCATGTTAAATTCAGAGGGAGGATGACAAATACCTCCTTCAGAAACACCAAAAATTTCAGTCATGAGATCATAATCAAACTCATATTATTTTCCAAAGAATCTATACGAAAAAATTCTCTATTCCTCATCTTTAATTTTCAATAGTCAATTCAAGAAACACATCATACTTTATTGTTTTCAACTTAACCCAACCTAGCCTTTTGCATAACATATTCACAAAATCATGCATTTCAATATCTTTTAAGAGTTGATCATCAAAGTATTTAGGTATGCATACGTTTCTTTTACTAAGAGAAAAGAATCTTTTACCTTCTTCATTTGAGAAAATAGGGAAGAAAGCATCATACTCCTCCTTGAGATCAATTGGCTTAGGTCTTATCTCCATTGGTGCCTTTCCTTTTGCATTAAACCTTCTGCTATTGCTGGACATGCTATTTGAGTTTATTAGGTAGCAAGAAAAAGAATTACAGAGAATATAGATGCAGAGAAAAAGTGTAGAGAATGTAGAAGTTCTGAGATTTAAAACAGTCCTCTGCCTATAAATAAAAGATCAAAATTTCAAGTTTACAAGGACTAAACAACCTAAGTTTAGAAGGACTAAACAACCTATCTCCTAATCTTTTCTTAAAAAGATGAATTTTATTGAAAAATAAAAACTACTTTCCTACTTGAATTAAAAATCGTAAAGACATTAAAATAAACAAAATTCAATTTGAAAAATTTTATTTTTCCTCCTCCACACTTAAAGTATGCAATGTCCTCAATGCATAAAACTAGGAAAAAATTCGGAGATGAGTGACCATCAGGTGGCACGGCCGTGCTCGAAAGTGGCACAGTCGTGCCTGCTTTATGCATAATTTGACTGAACCAAGTGGCACGGCTCAAAAGTGGCACGGTCATGCCTGGTTCCAATTTTTGGAACCTGAGACACATTAGATCATACACGGCTGTGCCATAAAATGGCATGGCCGTGCCTGATTTAAAACATAGGCACTTTGAAGTTAAAATTCATGCATTATAGAGTTTGAAACCAACTACATTGCCTATATGTTGTACAATTTAAATGAAAGGAAAAGGAATTAACACAACCAAATCACATCACATAACATTAATCAATGAAAATGTAGAGTACAAATACTTTAAACAAAATAAAATACATGAACATTAACACAAAACATCAAACATAAAGAAAACATAATACTAAAATAAATACAACTACTAAAGCAAACACAATAGTAAAAAAAATACAACTACTTAAGCAAATACAACACCATTATCCAATCACAACTTCTTGAAGCTTCATTGATGTGGTCCTTGATCATGAGGAGGGAATGGAGGTGGAAAGAAATTTTGACTTTGAAAGTAGGCCATGAGATTTTGATTGAGCATGTAGACATTGTGTTGAACACCATATAAGCTTGAATTCATCTCATGTGCCATGGAAGTGAGCTCTCCCATATTAGAGTCAATGACACCCACTTAAAGCTTTAAAGTATTAAGGTGACTCATCACTTGTTGCAAATCACTTTCTTCCTCATCTTCCTCTTGCCTTGCTTGTTGTTGATCACCAATGAGTATAGGTACTCCATTTCTTCCCATTTCAATCATTCCCATAGCTTCCATTATAGGAAGATCAATGCGAGAAGGACCTGGTAGCTTGTCGAAAGGCATATTATCAATATCAAAGCCCACATAATTTGCAATGCTAAGCACCAAGCCACATATCTTAATTGCCCCCGCTCGTTTGGTTGCCACATCTTTGAATTTAGAGGCTAACATATGACATACATCTAATTTGAGATTGTTTACCATGCAATATAAGATATTTAATTCTATAGTAGTGACTACAGAATCCCCCTCCTTCCTAGGAAATAAGGAGTGTGACATGACCCGATGGAGGTATCTCAAAGCATGGGAACAAATTTTAGACTCCTTGGCCAACCTAGGTTAATAGAAGACATGTCTTTGGCCAGTAATTTCACTTCAAAATTCGTCTCTATCAAAATTGATATTGACATCTTCATCTTTTGGGAAATGAAAAACATCATAGAGTTCAAAGAGGCCAATGGTGTGATCTTGGTTACCTAGCCTAAAGTTTAGTATAGCCTCATTCTCATTAAAGTGAAAAGATGATAAAAATTCATATGTAGGCACAACATATGTGGGGTGTTGCATCATCACGAAGGCTTCCCAACCCAACCTAAAGATATACATGTTCACATCATCTAATAAACCCGCACCATGAAAGGAGGATACACTCATGTATTTCATGGGCACGAATTTTCTAGCTATAAATTGATTGAACTTGTTCCTTTGCTCCTCATACCCGAATCGAATGTTAGGGGGGAAAGGTCTTACCAATCTTTCTTCTTATTGGTTTGGATTACTTGAGCTTCCTCTATGTTTCCTTGGTCTTCTTTGTGCAACCATCTTCCTTCTTAGTTCCCTTTCTATGGTATTGTTCACAATTTTTAGATTTGAGAAGAAATTGGAGAAGAAAATGTAGAAAGTGTTAAGAGAATGTGAAGGGGAAGAAGTTATGTTTGAGAAATTTAGGAGGAAGATGAAAGGATGAGTTGAAAGTGTGTAGAAAAGAGAATGGAAGGGAGGTTTATATAGAGAGGGTTATGGTATTGAAAAGAGTGAATTGTGGATTGGGAAGAGGAAAAGGTTGTTGGAATTAATTAAAGAACTTGGGAAGTGCAAAAAATTTTGAAAAATTAAAAAAGAATTTAGGAATTTGAAAAAGGATTCAAAGTTGAGAAACCCTAAGTTTAGGAAGATGAGAAAGGTTTTGAAACTTGTGGGTAGTGGGAAAATATGGGGGTTTGTGAATTTGGATTTTGGCTAATTTGAAATTTAAAAGAAATGTGCAATGTGAGTTGAACCTACAAGTGGCACGGTTATGCTCGAAAGTGGCACAACCATGCCTGATTCTAGCTTTTATTTACCATCCTAATTTTAAGTAGGCAAAACCATGCTCGATTGTGGTACAGCCGTGCCTGGTTCTAATGCATTTTGTCACTTCTTTTTACTAGACCAAAGCATATGGGTGCGCAACAAGGTGCGCAACATGTACATTCATATAAAACACATTAAAAATCACCCTAAACTTATATGTAACAATCATAATTTTATTCCCACATAAAAAATACTTACCTCTCATCCTTTAGCTTTCCTTCTCTTATAACTCCCGAACATCTTTCTATGCGATTTTTCTGAAAAAAAAAAAGTTAAAGAACTTGTGATTAGAAATTATAAAACTAAAAACTAAAAGAATTAACAAGAAAAATGAAAAATAAAAACTTGGTTGAGCCCCCAAGAAATGCTCTTTTAGGTATATGAGCTTAGACCAACATGATCTTCAGAGCGTTGAATCGGCCAAAAAGGCCAATTGGTGAGAATTCTCCCATATGCCTCCATTGTAGATTTTCAGTCTTTGCTCATTGACTTTGAACTTTTCGCCTCTAGTGTTGAAAACTTCCACAGCTCTATAAGGGTAGACATGGCTCACTACAAATAGTCCCGACCATCTGCTCTTGAGCTTCCCTGGAGACAATCTAAGTCTAGAGTTGAATAGCAACACTTGGTCTCCTTCTTGAAAACTCTTAATCTTTACTTTGGCATCATGCCACTTCTTTATACATTCCTTATAAATCCTAGAGTTTTTATATGCCATTTCTCTTAACTCCTCCAATTCACTCAACTACAAAAGTCTCTTTTCATCTACTTTCTTGTAGTCGTAATTCAAAGCCTTGATTGCCCAGTAAGCCTTATGTTCAATCTCTACAGGAAGATGACATGTTTTTCCATAGACCAACCTATATGGAGACATTCCAATAGGTGTCTTATAAGCTATTCGGTATGCCCATAAAGCATCATCTAACTTTTTTGCCCATTCTTTTCTCGACTTGCTCACTGTTCTTTCAAGAATCCTCTTTAATTCTCTGTTGCTTAATTCTACTTGTCCACTTGTTTGGGGATAGTATGGAGTAGCTATCTTGTGTTTAACCCCATAACGAGCTAGCAATGCTTCTATATTTCTGTTACAGAAGTGCGTTCCTCCATCACTTATGATAGCTCGAGGCATCCCAAACCTAGCAAAGAGTCTTTGTAAAAATTTACAAACTACTCTCGCATCATTCACTGCACATGCTTGAGCTTCCACCCACTTGGATACATAATCCATACAAACAAGTATGTACTTGTTTCCATCTGAAACAGAAAATGGCCCCATGAAATCTATGCCCCGTACATCAAATATTTCTACCTCAAGAATTTTTTATTGGAGCATTTCATCCTTCTTTGAAATGTTGCCACTCCTTTGACATGCATATCAACTGAGTACAACCTTTCTAGCATCATGAAAGAATGTAGGCCAAAAGAATCTGACTTCAAAAACCTTTACAACAGTTCTTTGTGGACCAAAATGACCACCATTGATCATCCCATGACAATATTGCAAAATTGAACCAGTTTCTTCTTCTCCTATACATCTTCTTATCATTCCATCACTGTATAGCTTCCAGAGATATGGCTTATCCCATAAATAGTACTTGGAATCATAGATGAGCTTCTTCCTCTGTTGACTATTAAATTCTTCTGGAAGCTTTCCACTCGAGATGAAATTTGCTATGTCAGCAAACCATGGAGCTTTTAGACTCTAGATTGCTAACAATATCTCATCTGGAAATAGCTCCTGAATGGGTTCTTCCTCCTCGTTGTCTTCTTGCTCCAGCTCTAATCTTGAGAGATGATCAGCTACTACATTCTCTAATCCCTTCTTCTCTTTAATTTCAATATCGAACTCTTGTAGATGTAGCACCCATCGTATGAGCCTTGGCTTTGAGTCCTTCTTGTTTAGGAGGTATTTCAATGATGCATGATCTATATACACAACAA
Source organism: Macaranga tanarius (assembly GCA_949673435.1). Taxonomy (NCBI): domain Eukaryota; kingdom Viridiplantae; phylum Streptophyta; class Magnoliopsida; order Malpighiales; family Euphorbiaceae; genus Macaranga; species Macaranga tanarius. Next base: position 14,065 of record CATIWO010417277.1, read on the forward strand.
CTTTAGAACCAAGTAAGTAAAATTGAAATTTATCAAAAGTAAAAATTACTGCTAGCATTTCCTTCTCAGTTGTGGCATAGTTTAGTTGTGCATCATTCAAGGTTCGACTTGCGTAATAGAAGACATGAAGTTTATTCTCCTTCCTTTGGCTAAGTATACCTCCTATTATATGGTCACTTGCATCACACATCAATTCGAATGGAAGATTTCAATCTGGTGACACAACTATAAGGGCTGATATCAATGCTTTTTTCAACCTATCAAAAGCTAATTTACAATCATTAGTAAAGTCAAAAGGAGAATCTTTCTCAAGTAATTTACATAGAGGTTTAGAGATTTTCAAAAAATCCTAGATAAACCACCGATATAATCCTACATGGCCTAGAAAACTTCAAATTCCTTTAACATTTGTTGGGTATTGAAGTTTTTCAATGGTCTCCACTTTTGCTTTATCCACTTCAATACCTTATGATAAAATTCTCCCAATTTAGTACCAAGTTTGTCTCTTCACACTTTGTCAAAACTTGCTCCAAATTTTCCAAGCATCCTTCAAATGAGCTCCCATAGACTGAGAAGTCATCCATGAACATATCCATAATTTCTTCCACCAAATCTGAGAATATGGCCATCATGCACCTTTGAAAGGTTGTCGGAGCATTACACAATCCAAATGGCATCCTTCTATAAGCAAATGTGCCATAGGGACATGTGAATGTTATTTTTTCTTAATCTTCTAGAGCAATTGCTATCTGATTGTAGTCCGAATAACTATCTAAGAAACGGCAGAAGGCATCTATCCTCTCCAACATCTAATCAATAAATGGTAGTGGAAAGTGATCCTTCCTAGTAGCTGAATTCAGCTTCCTGTAGTCAATGCACAACTCTCCATCCAGTCACTACTCTTGTAGAGATCTACTTACCTTTTTCATTTTCTACCATAGTCATTTCTCTTTTCTTTGGTACATACTGGATAGGACTTACCCATGAACTATCTGATATGGGGTAAATAATACCAGCATCTAGTAGCTTAACCACCTCTTTCTTCACCACTTCTTACATGTTTGGATTGAGCCTCCTTTTCCTTTCGATGGTTGGCTTGTATCCATTTTCCATTAGAATTTTATGCATGCAATAAGATGGACTTATCACTCTTATATCCAAAATTTGCCAACCAATTGCTTTTATTCTCCTCTTGAGCATTCTCATAAGCAATTCCTCTTAGTCTTGGGTGAGTTTAGAGGATACGATCACAGATAGAGTTTGGTTCTCTTCAAGAAAAGTATACCTTAAATGTTGAGGTAAGGGTTTCAAATCTACATTCAGTGGTTTTATAGTTGATGGTGGTGTAGGTTCAGTGTTTGGAAATTGGATTTGGGAAAAAGAAGTTTGGTATTTAAGGAAATCTTCCTCTTAGGCAGTTTGTATCTGTATACACTTCTCAATATACTCCAATTCATCACAATTTGCCAACCTCCTTCGTTGAACTTCAATCACACATTCATCCAAAACATAAACTCTAAAGCATAAATCACTATCAGAAGAATATTTTATACCTTGATAGATGTTGAACTTACAACTTTCCACACCTAGTCTTAGAGTCAAAGTTCCATCATAAACGTCAATAATTACCTTGGCAGTGTAGAAGAAAGGCATACCAAGAATCAAAAGAACGTCTTCATCTTCCTCAAAGTTGAGAACAATAAAGTCCACTAGAAAAATAAATTTTTCAGCCCTTACTAGCACATCTTCCACTATTCCTTCTGGTTCTTTTACTATCCTATATGTCAGTTGTAGACGAATATTTGTTAGTCTTGCTTTTTTAAGTCCCAATTTCCTGTAAATAGATAAGGGCATAAGATTAATAGAAGCACCTGAATCACACAAAGATTTTTGAAATGATAGATTTCCAATAGAACATGGAATAGTAAGACTCCCTGGTTACTTCCTTTTCAAAGGAAGTTTGTTTGAGATGATTGCACTGCACTCCTTTATGAGTGTGATTGTGGTGCTTTTGGCTTAGCTTTGTTTTCTTCCTTCACTTCTGATTCTTTTGTTGTCTCAGCCCTTTTATCATCCTGTTCTTTCTCTCATTCCTTCTTCTTTTTTCATACTCCACTATTGCTTTAGGGGTTTGGATCTCTGTACCGCTTCTCAAGATGATAGCCTTTACTTGGTCTTTTGGATTCTTCTCCGTATTGCTCGGTAATGCACCTTGATTCCTTGTTACTAAGAAATTCGCTAGCTGCCCCATTTGCACTTCTAGATTGTGAATAGAAGAAGAGTGATTTCGGATCATTTGCTCCATCCTCTTTTGAGCTTCATCTTACTGGCTTATCTTTGATGACATCACATCCATGAATTTCTTCATCTTGCTCTCCATTGAAGTTCCAGAGGATGAACCTTTGTCTTGTTGAAATTGAGGTTGAGGTTGTTGCATATTCTGACCTCCAAATCCTGGTGGTGTTTGTGGTCTCCACTGGTTATTTCCTTGATTTTCCCAAGAGAGATTTGGATGATTTCTCCAACTTAGGTTGTAAGTATTACCATAGACTTGGTTTTGAGGTCCTTTGAAATTGCCCATGTAGTTAACTCCCTCTGTAGTAGACATTCCTTGCATCTATTGACATTCTATAGTATGATGACCTCCTTGATATAGTTGACATGAGGAAGACAATGTAGACACTGCATTCACATTCACCTTATCTATCTTTTTTATCAGTGCATCAAGCTTTGCATTCAACATGGTTAAGCTAACCACTTCTATTGCTCCAGCTTTCTTTGTAATGGTCCTCTCACTAGACCATAAACTTTATATATTTGCCTTTTCTTCAAAGAGATCCAAGGCATCTTCTGGTGTCTTTGACATAATAGTACCTCTAGCTGCTGCATTAATGTTGACTCTAACCATATGATTAACTCCTTTGTAGAATGATTGCACCAAGTTCCATGTAGGAATCAATTGAGGTGGACACTGCTTCTAAAGGTCTTTGAATCTTCCCAACATTCGTTGAATGTTTCATCATCTCTTTGAAAGAAAGAGTTAATCTTATTTCTGATCCTCAACACCTTTGCAAGTAGTAAGTATTTGTTGAAAAAGGCTGTGTAAAGCTCTTGCTAAGTATTGATGCAGTTGGGTGGTAAACTTATAAACCATCTCTTTTCTCTATCCATTAGGGAAAATGGAAAGAGAATCAACCGGATTGCATCAGGCTATACTCCATTCATCTTGAAGGTAGAACAATACTTCAAAAATTTAGACATATGACCAAATGGATCCTCATATGGTAGCCCATTGAATGGTCAGTTTTAAATCATTTGAATCATTGTCGGCTTGATTTCAAAGTTATTTGCTGCTAACGTCGGCCTCACAATTGGTGTCTGATCACCTTGCACATTAGGACTCACAAAATCTCGTATGGTTCTCTAACCATTTTGAGGATTTTAAAGAACTTGTTGCCTCGATGGGTCATTCCTTGCGTCATCTTTTAAGTCCATTTTACTTAGTGATTGTCGAGATATGATTGTTTGTTTCTTTTTCTCATGAACTGTCTTCTCTAACTCCAAATCAAGTGGTATCAACTCAAGTCATTATTTGCTTGCACTTCGTGTGTGCATCAAACAACACAAATTCCTGTGATACCATAATTAAAACTAAAATTAAAAATAACATTTAAATCAAGCAACATAATTTTCTTACAATATCAATTCCTTGCAAATCCCCGGCAACGGCGCCAAAAACTTGATGTAGAATAAAATCCGCAAGCGTATAGAATTGTATCAAGTAGTAAATAAAGATATCATCCCATAGAGATTATAGATTGAATATTGCAATACTCACAATGTTTGATTGTTTAGACAATGAAATAGAGTTTAGATTCTTTAAAAACTAAAACCAAAATAAACTAAAGTAAAATTCAAATTCAAACAAATATTAAATGCTAGGGTTCTTATTCTCAATTGGACCATTTCAAAGGATTGATTATACCACTAGGTTTAACTATATCTAATTCATTTTGAAATGATCTTAGAAACTATAGATTTTCCTCTCAAATAAACCTATAATTAATTGGAGATTAATTAACACTAACTTTACTGACTCTCACCAACCTAATACCTTTTAATTCCAATTTTAAAAACAACCTTTAATCAATATTAATCCACTTAACTGTCTTTCAACTATCTAAGCAATCAATAGGTCATTGCCTATTCCTACAGAATCTATCTCTCGATTAAGCATATAGTGTCAATTTAATTCTAGGGTGATTAGTCCTAAAATGATATTAAGCTCAACAACAACCAATGAATTAGATCTAGCAACCTAACATAAATCACAATAAGTACATAGTCAATTCAGAATAAGAACCCTAAAAATGATTTAGCTAGTCATGTTAAAGAAAAAAGAAAACAAACAAGAAATGAAAACCATTCTGAATATAATAACAATTAAATAAAAGAGTGATACAAGAAAAACCCCTTTCAAATGATGTCAGGAAGCCTTACTCTTCTAACTTCAAGCCAAGTATTACCTCTATTATAAACTAAACAAATGAAAAGGAAATGTATTCTGAAATAGAAACTAAGGTAAAACTAGAACAAAATATAAGAACAACCTCTAAATAAAAATGAAATGGTCTTATTTATAGACCCAAAGACCTAGTAAGAAAGGTAATCTAACCCCTTTCAAACTCTATCTAATCAAAAACTAAGAGATAAGTTCCTTTCTATCTAAACTTCAGCTGAAAACTATCATCTCGTGGGCTGCCACATCAGTCAGGCATGGGTGCGTAAGAAAATGGCATGGCTACGCAAGAAAGCATATGATGCTGAGCCTTGTGTCATGCACGCCCGTGCACAATTTTGGCATGGCCGTGCCACCCTGTAATATGCCACAATTAAGTTTCAGGCATGACCATGCAACAATTAAGCACGGCCATGCTCAATCCCAACGTAGATAACTCCTTATCTTGAGTCTTTAGCTCATCTAATCTTCAAGAATTGACCCAATCTTTATCCCAATGCATCTTACAAAATAAAATTCAAAAGAAATTATCTAAAAATAACTAAATCCTACTATTTAAGATAAAATAACAAAACTAACTAAATTAACTAAAAACTAACTAATAATGCAACTACTAAGCCTAAGATGCAATAAAATAGAGTGCTTAAAATAATTTTTTTTCAAACTCATCAGAGTCTTTCAAAGAAACTAGAAAGAAAGTCTCTTTATAGTCAATGCCTTCTTTCTGTGTAAAGCTCTTTGCAATAATACATGCCTTATACCTCTCCACATTGCCTTTAAAATCCCTTTTGGTCTTAAATATGCCTTCGCAACTAATGGGTTTCGTACCTTCTAGCAATGGGATAAGATCCCATAAGCCGTTATCTCTCATGAACTTTATCTCCTCATTCATGGCATCAATCCACTTCTGAGAATTAGAACTTTCCATGGCTTGATGGAAGTTGATTGGATTATCTTCCATCACTCTAATGTCAACCTCATGTTCTTGAAGAAATACAATATAATCATCTAGTGGATCTTCTTAATGGCATAGGTTCTTGAGGTGGTAGAGTTTATTCCTCTTGAATAATTTCTTAAATGGGAGGTTCTCTGACATTGTCTTAGTTTATTGTGCCTTAAACAAAGTCAGGAATGGAATCTTGATTAATTCCAATAGCACCCATGGGAATATCAACATATTTCTCTTCAAACACAATAACTTTATCTTCCCCCATAAACTCAACATCCTCAAAGAACCGGGCATTACCCGACTCAAAAATTAACTTAGTTGTGGGATTATAAAACTTATGCCCCCTGGATCTTTCAGAGTATCCAATAAAATAGCAACTCACCATTCTTGAGTCTAGTTTCCTTTCATTAGACCTATAAGGCTTTGCCTCAACTGGACATTCCCAAACATGCAAGTGCTTTAAACTAGATTTTTACCAGTCCAAAGTTTGTAAGGGATTTTGGCAGTAGCTTTTGTTAGAACCCTGTTAAGGATATATGCTACAGTCTTAAATGCTTCTCCCTAGAGTGATTATAGTAAGGTAGAATGAGAAATCATACTCCTCACCATGTCCTTAAGCATTTTGTTTCATCTTTTAGTGACACCATTCATAGTAGGTGAACCCGGTATAGTGTACTGTGGGACGATATCGTATTTCTCTATGAATTTAGCAAATGGTCCAGGACGTTGTTCACCTGAACCATCATATTTACCATAGTATTCACCACCACGATCAGATCTGACGCTTTTAATCCTTTTGTTGAGTTGATTTTCAACCTCGGCTTTATAATTTTTGAACATATTTAGTGAATGTGCCTTTTCTTTAAGGAGATATATGCAGCCATATATAGAAAAATCATTTATGAATGTTATAAAATATTGTTGACCATTCTAAGCAGCTGTAGAAATGGCCCATAACTATCCGTATGTATAAGTTATAAGACATCTGAAGTTCTATTAGCTTCAAATCTCCTTTTATTGGTCTATTTCCCCTTAATACAATTGACACAGAGGTTAAAATCTATAAAGTTTAAGGGGTTAAGAATTTCATCTGACATAAATCTCTCTATTCTTTGCTGGGAGATGTGACCTAATCTATTGTGCCATAATGCAGCCGAATTCTTATTGGTTAATTTTCTCTTTATACCTCATGTACTTAATTGTAAGGATTCATTAAATAAGGTATATATAGAGAGTAAATAAAGATTATCATAACCTGATAAAGAACCGAAACCAACGAGATTTGAATCATGAAACAAACTGAATTTTTCATTTCCAAATAGATAAGAATAACCGAATGTATCTAAAGCGGAAATAAAAATAAAATTTCGTCTAAAAGACGGCACAATGAGTGTTGTATCAAGATCCAAATAAGCTCCAGTCTTTAACAATAATCTAAATTTCCCTATTGCCTCAACTTCAACCTTATTGCCATCGCTTACATAAACGTATCTTTCAATATCATTTGGCTTTCGGCAACTCAAGCAGCCTTGTATAGACACACTGATGTGAGTTGTTGCACCAAAATCTATCCACCATATGTGTCCAAGTACTGAACTTAAATTAACCTCAGAATAAACCAAATTATGAAGCATGCCTTTCTTGGTGCAATGCTTCCTTTTATGCCTTTCAGCTCCAGAAAATAGACAACTAGTTCTTTCTTGATACTTAGGGTTCTTTGTTGTTTCTTTTGAGGTGTTGTATTTGCAGCTTCTTTATCCTTTATCCTTTTAGTTCCCTTATCCTTGTCCTTAGTGGTAGAGGCTAGGTGAGCATATTCTATCTTATCTTGCTTCAACCTTTTCTCTTCCTGAACACAGTGTGAGATGAGCTCTTTCTAACAATTTAGCTCATCTTAAACTGGCTAAATTATGTTAAAAGAGATATCAAAACCAGATGCTCCAATAAGTTCTCAGAGAGTTCAAGCTTAAGTGCTTTCAACTTAGAAGCAATATGAGACATCTCTGTGATGTGCTCTCTGATATTGCCTTTACCTTGATACCTTATTGAAATTAGTTTTGTCAAGAGCGTATCAATTTCAATCTTTTCGGTCTTGACAAACCTCTTTTCAATTTTTGTAGGGAACTGTTTAACCGTAGTTGTCTTTTTAGACATTGTGCCTCTGAATACTTTCGGAATGACATTCTTCAAAATTATCATGACTCCGAGAACAATCAAGAGGTTCCCTTTCCATGACCTGAAGTCATTGTCATTTACCATAGAAACTGAATTGATGTTGGCAGTAAAATTAGCAGAGGGATTCATAACTGAACAGCGAACAACAAACAATCAAAACAAGCTCACATATGTTCCAAAATAAAATCAATAATAAATTCAAATAAAGGTAAAACTCATCTCAAGATATCGGACACTCCATTAATATTATGTCTTTGGATAACGATATTAACTTGTAAGTGATATCTTGATGTAGTAATCAAACACTGACAATAAGTAACATATCGAATAACAAATCTTCTTTTGGGCCGATTTATTATCCACATGTAAAACCGAATAATTGTCACATGTTTATCACCACAAATGCACATGCAATTCTGTTAAATACAGATCTTCCTTTGTGCCGATCAATATTCACATAAGTTACATGCACACAACCGTTTATATTTGAAAACAAATTAATATCCACAAGAGAGCTCACTTTGGCAAGATGTTGCTTCAATTAATTTATTTTAAAATATATATAAAATCATATCTTAATTTAAATTTAAAATTGTATCCAAAATTCTTTAATTGCATAAATTGCATTGCTGCAATTTTTTTTAAATCAACCAAAAAAATAGATTGCAATTTAAATCCATAATTAACATATAGGCCATGTTCGCAAACCAAAATTGCAATCTGTTATAGGCTCATATTTGCAAATCAAGAAAATACAAATAATTGTAATATGTGCCCATTACATGCATAAACACATACATGTACATATCAAGACGGACCGAAAAACAAAATTGCAAGCAAATGCTGAATCCATGTATATATATATACATACACAGTGGCCAAGAACCATAAACACATGATTGTGATTGTATATATACATAATAATGGAGCAAAAATTTGCGGGCCGTAGTAAAGTTCTTAACCTATAGGCTATAGCCACACCACAACATGGAACAAACAACAAAAAATAGTAAATGATACCAAAAGCAACGGCACCAAAATACAAGCTTTTTTTTAAAAAAAAAACGTATGCATAGTTGCCGAAAAACTGCAATTTGTCAACAACACCAGCCAACAAAAATTGCACAGTTGCCAAAAAAAAACAAACCACGATCAATTATACATAATATATATACCAACATTTATAAATAATTTCATAAAATTGTGAAATTATATATATCCAAACATCAAATTCACAAAATATATAAAATTAAAAATTTTTTAATAATTCAACATGAGCGGCTCTGATACCACTTGTAGAAAATCTTCAAATTAATTAAAATCTTATAACTCAATCTCATATCAAATCAATTAAGAAATTAATTCATGATAACGGAAGTGTACCTGAATTCATAGTGCAATCCTTACAGACGTGCGGCTAGCCTTCTAGGTCAGTACGTTTTCTCAGAGAACGTCTTTAGATTTTCTATCTATATTTTCTCTACTGATGAAATATAGAAAGAAGTACGATAATTATCATACTGATTAAACAACATTAAAATAAAATAACACATATATAAAAATAACAATCCTGTTATCTTTTAGTATTTCTATTTTAACCCATCATTAAAATAAAATTACCCATTGTCTCTACACATTAAAGGCCACACCCTTAAGATACATTAATGCCCAAAATTATCCAAATTCAATTGATCACTTTTAAATGGACTTAACTTTATATGACAATTCCCAATATATGAATATTCATATATAAGCCCAATGTTGGATTAAAGATCCAACAAAAAAAAAATTAAGAAGTCAAATGAATTAGATAGCAGGAGAGATGCAACAACACAAAAAATTAAAGCAAAACTGAAAAAGATAGAGAACTTCAGCCTAGCCTAAGCACAATACTGATTAAACCATGGTGGTTCTTTATTTATTTATTTTTATTTATTTATTTATTTATTTTTCATAATGATCACAAACCAGTTATTCTTTTTAAAATTTAGATAAAAAATAATTTCACATACTAAAAAGGGTAAAAATCAAACTCCAAAACCTACATATTATTATACTTTTTTTTAGTAATATAATATTATTATATTATTATACTTTTTTAAAAAAAAAATAGCCATTAATTTATTTTCTCACCAGCTACTTCAATGAAATTTAAAATATAATTACTTGTATATTTAAAATTTGTCTTACCTATCACTAATTAAAATATAATTATTTTTAAATAACTAATAGGGAGATTATATAATCTAAATATCGACGGGAACAACTCTCTCTTTATAAATTGATAACTTATTTTAAATTTACTACACATAAAGTAATTGTAATACTTGAATTATTTATTAATTTTCTTATGGTATAAATTTAAAACACTTACCATATATATGTAGGCGGGTGCCGCCTTAAAAAATAACGAGGTTATATAAAGATTTTGCTTGTGAGCATAGTCGTACAAATATATATAATACATAACAAAAATAGAAAATTATTTTATTAAAACAATTATGAGAAGTAGAAGTAGGCAAGCATGGTGTTGATGGTACGCAGCATGCAACAACGCTATCAAGAAAAAAAAATTCTTCCAGTTTGAACCGATTGATATTTTTTTTTTGATAATAATAATAATTTCATTATTTCAAACCAGCAATATATCAATAAAAATATTGATATAAATCCGCTAAAAATCATTAAAGAATGAAACTGTGAAATATTCACATTTTCAAGGTTAATAGCAAAATAAATCGGCTCAAAGCCTACACATTTAAAAATTTTATAATGACTAGAATACCTATGATTCCAGTGCTGCAACATACTGATGACCATAATCGGATCTGATATCTCTGTTGAATCGAATATATTTTGTTTATCTGAATTGTCTATACACAAAAAAAAAAAAAAAAAATCGCAACAAGACGGCAAAAACTAAACCCGGCAACAAGACGGCGAAAACCAAACGCCGCAATAAAATGATGAAACCACAAAAATAAAAAATAACAAACCTAAATCTATATGGAATACCCACTTATTTTAGAATTAAATTGATAAAAAAAAGATGTATAGAGGGGTAATTTTAGACCAAAAAATGTCAAAAATTACTCATCTCTACTAACAAAGATCAAAAGTAAGAAGAAAAAATGAGAAAATGAGAGAGGGAAGCTAGGATTTTTGTTGTATATGATAGTGAAACAAATTGATAATTGAATCCTTCTCTAAAACTCATTTTAATTTGTTATTTCAACTTTATACATTATGAAAATTTTGTCCTTTTTTATTTGAAATATCAAATTATATTTTTGAAATTACTTTTAAATTCCAACAAAACAAATTTGACAGTTATTCAAAATTTTTCTTTTTTCTAAGAAAATAAAATTAAAAAATATTTTCAAGTTTTAATCTTACTAATTTTGAAATAAATTTTAAATTTTAAATTTTTTACGTTAAAATTTTAACTTTTATGTATCAACAAAAAATAATAAAAAACAAAATAATTTATTATATAGACTAATATTAATAAAAATAAATATGAAACCTAAACTTAAATATATATAAAATTAATACTAATATTATACACTTAGGGGTGTTCATGGCTTCCGAAATGGCCGAACCAAAAATCGAACCGACCCTATTCGGTTCGATTCGGTTTGTATTTTTAAAATTTTTGAATTTTTTGAACCGAACCGAACTGAAATTTGGTTCGATTCGGTTTTATATAAAAAAAATATAAACTAACCGAGATAACCGAAATAACCGATTATTTATTTATTTTTTATTTTTATATTTCTAAATATTTTTTAAAAATATATACAAATTTAATATAAATATATAAATAGGTTGGTTCGGTCGGTTTATGTTTAATGTTA
>CATIWO010417301.1:0-18030 GCA_949673435.1 Macaranga tanarius
GACTTAATTACTAAAGAATCAAACTCCAAAGCATATTTCAGAACAGTGGCAAATAACTCTTAAATCATCAAATTTAATTACTGAACAGTAATACATTCTTAATTACATTAATGAACAGTAATCCAGGACACGGATGTTACAGATTCACTTAATTTTCTCTCAACTAACTAAGCAATCAATAGGTCATGGCCTATTCCTACAAAACCTATCTCTCGATTAAACCTATAGTTTCAATTCAATTCTAGGGTGATCAGTCCTAAAATGACATTAAGCACAATAATAATCAATGAACTAGATCTAACAACCTAACATAATCATAATAAGCACATGGTCAATTCAGAATAAGAACCCTAAAAAGGATCTAGCTACTCATGTTAAGAACAAAAGAAAATAAACAAGAAATGAAAACCATTCTGAACATAATAACTTTTAAATAAAAGAGTGATATAAGAAAAACCCCTTTCTAAACGATGTAAGGAAGCCTTTCTCTTCTAACGTCAAGCCAAGTATCTTCTCTACTAAGTAAAACAAAATGAAAATGTATTCTGAAGAACTAGGAGAGTAAAGAAAAACTAAAACCAGACCTAAAACTAAAAAAAACTAGGAACTCTTTAATGAAAAATAGATGGTTCTATTTAAAGGACCTAGTTTCCTAATGAAAAAGGTCATTTAAACTCTCCCAAACTCTATCTAAACATAGGCTTAAAAGATGAGCTTCTATCTACCCAAACTCTAGCTTACAATCCACTTTTGATTGGCTGCCACATCATCATGCATGGGTATGCAACAATTGGACACGCCTTTGTATCAAATTAACTCTGAAATCTTGGAATCAGGTATGGGCAAGTGCTTGGGCATGTGACTGGCACATGGGCGTGTGCATGGCCATGTGCTCTGTGACTGTCTCTTCTTCAATTCAGGCATGGGCAAGTGCATGGGCATGCCACTCCACACATGGGCGTGGGCATGGCCATGTGCCCTGATGCAAAAATAACTTCCAATTTTAAGCTTCAATCTTATCTTTATCTTCAATCCATATCTCCATCTCTGCTCAAATGCATCCTACAACCACAAAGTAAACAAAAATTACCTATTTAACATAAAAGTACTCAAAATTAAAATAAAATAACAAAACTAACTAAATTAACTAAAAACTAACTAAACAATGCAATTCTAAACTAAATATACAATAAAATAGAGTGCTCAACACATCCATATTTCACACTCATCAAATTCTCCCACACTTGAGCCTTTGTTTGTCCTCAAGCAAAAATAAGAGAAAAACCTATTTATATAAAAAATCAACATCTTGAGCAGTTTTTAACTTAAGAAACCATCCTAATCTCCCCTTAATACAAAGTTTAAAAACTGAAAATCAAAACAATAACTCATAACCAAGAACATAATAATTACCAAGTGAAAAGCAAACTCCCTCGTTGAGTTCATGAAAAAGCATGACTAACAACCAAGAAAAATGAACGTAGGCATATAACAATAACATTCAAATAGTTCTTTTATTAATAATACTTAAAAGGCATATAATTTATTCCTTAAAATTTTCTTATTGTAGTATCTCCCACCTTTCCATATTACTCAATGTGGATACCTCAACAAAGTCTTTTGGATACTCATATCTTTTACAGAGCATTGGAGTACATGCACGAGTGTGTTTTATGCTCCATCTCGCATAAAGAACTTATTTATTTACTTATTTATTCTTTATTAAGTGCCTATATATATATGAACTACATGCTTTTTTTAAATTTCTACAAACACATTTCTCAACTTTCAAGCACACTATTTCAATCACTTAATGAAGGAGTAGGCATTAAGTTCATTAAAATTTTAAAATTTATAATCACAAGTTATTCCTTTAACTTAACAATCCAAACCAAGCATTAAAAGGAGATTAACACACTTACTCAAGAAAAACACACTAATGATACTAACTTTTAGCATAAATAGGCTTAAAAACTCAAGTGAAAGGTCTTTTCTTCATGCAACAACACATAAAAATGCAAAACAAAAAATAAAAGCAAAAATTAAAAAATAAAGGGGAAAGAAAACTCCCCTAGTCAGACGCATTCGAAGATGAAGTCTCTGGAACTATGATCTTAATAGATGGTTCTATCGATGCCTTAGTTCCTTTACTTTGAGAGATTAATTATTTCAGGTCCTTTACTTCAGCCATTAGATTTTCCATCCTTGCATCTCTTAGGGTCTCATAAACTTCAAACTTGGTGATCACATCCATCATCATATTACTAAGCCTTTGATCAGTTCGATTCGCCACATCCTCTATCTTCTTTTTGACTCTCTCAATACTATCTTCAAATGTCTTCCTTTTTGCTCCTCTATTCTTTTTCTTTGCTTTGGTCTTACCATCCTTCTTATTCACCCTTACATTCGCGTGAGCTACTTGAGGTTTGATATCTTCTTCCTCCTCTTCACCGACGTCATCAAAATTTTCCACCACTTTAGGTAGAGGCACATCTCCTGCCTCAAGGCGGTTTGACGCAGCTGGTAGCATCTTCTATTGTCTGCCTCTTCTAGCCTTCCAAAATCTATGATTACCTCAGCTCTGACTAGAAAATCCTTATAAAAAATATCACATTCTAATAGTGCAAAAAGGGCAAGTTTCCTTCGTACAAAGTGTATGGCCAGGCCCGTGATAATATAGCCCATAGACATCAGTGTTTTTCATCCCTGCACAACACGCCACATATAACAAAATATAAGATATGCACTATTCACCCTACTGTTAGTAGCGATGCACCACATCAAGAATAGTTCTTCAGGTATAACCTTTGTACTCTCATTCCTACCACAGATGGTATGTGCTATGAATTTGTGCATCAATAAATATGAGTGACTATCAATTAGCCCACTAACCATAGTATCTCCATGACTTATTCTATCCCCTTTAGTAATTTCAACCCAAAACCTAATCATGTTAAATTTGGGGGGAGGGTGACAAATACCCCCTTCAGGGAAATCAAAAATTTCAGTTATGAGATTATAATCAAAATCATATTCTTTTCCAAAGAATCTACATGCAAAAATTCTCTGTTCTTCATCTTTGATTTTCAAAGTGGTGTAGAATTCAATGGTTAATTCAAGAAACACATCATATTTCACTATTTTTAACTTAAACTAGCTTAGCCTTTTGCATAACACATTCATAAAATCATGCATTCCAATATCCTTTAAAAGTTGATCATCAAAGTATTTAGGCATGTATATGTTTCTTTTGCTAAGAGAACATAATCTCTTACCTTCTTCATATGAGAAAATAGGAAAGAAAGCATCATACTCCTCTATGAGATCTGTTGGCTTAGGTCTTATCTCCATTAGTGCCTCCTTTTTGCATTGGACCTTTGGCTACTGCTGGACATGCTATTTGAACCCATTAGGCAGCAAGACTATAATTGCAGAGAATAAAGATGCAGAGAATTTAATTAAGAGAAAAGTGTAGAGAATGTAGAAGTTCTGAGCATTAAAACAACCCCATATCTATAAACAAAAGAATAAAATTAGAGGTTTACAAGGACTACACAACTCATCTCCTAATCCTATGTGAAAAGATAAATTTTATTGAAAGATAAAAACTCACTATCCTAAAAGAAAAAGGACATGTAAATTAAAATAATAAAAATTAAAAATACTTAAAATAAATCTAAAAATAATTGAAAATAATAAAATTAAAATTGAAAGATTTTATTTTTCCTCCCCCACATTGAAATTTTCCAATGTCCGCATTGCATAAAAAATAGGAAAATTTCGGGTATGTCAAATTGTAGGCTGCACGCCCATGCGCATGGGCGTGCCTGCCTTGTGCTTGACAGCATCACATTGGCATGCCCATGAGTATGGGCATGCCTGCTTTTTTCCTAGTGCAGTAAGCACACACACGCCTATGTGCATGGGCATGCCTGCCTCGGCACAAAATAGGGCAGTCTGACACACCCAAGCGCATGGGCGTGCCAAACCCCTTCAAATGAGTAAAAATTTGCAAAAATGAAGTGTGAAAGCATTGAAATTGAAACAAAAACACATTTAACATTAAAAATTTAACCACATTACACGATTACACTAATAACAAAAGCACAAAACATACAAGAAACTTAAACAAAATACAAGACAAATGAATAACCTAACAAACAACACTTGCAATGCTTCAATGATGATGCCCCAGATCTTGTGGAAGGTTAGGAGGTGGAAAGAAGTTTTATGAGTAGAGATAGGCCATCCAGTTATGATTTAGTATATTGATGTCTTAACGCATATTGGCCGTGTTAGTGTTCATGCCATGTGCCAAAGAAGTTAGCTCACCAACATTTGCATCAATTACTCCCACTTGTAACTCTAGGTCATCCATTCTTTGCAGTACATCATGGATGTCAGCACTCTCCTCCTTTTCTTCCATTTCTTGTGGTGGTGGAGCATGAACAAGATTGTAACTTCCAGGTCCCTCCCTTATAACCATACCTATTGCTTCCATCATCGGAAGATCAATCAAAGAGGGTCCCTTGAGCTTTTGTAATGGCAAATTATCAATATCAAACCCAATATAACATGTAAGGTTAGTGATCAATCCACTAACTTTTATTACCCCCGATGACTTATTAGCTACATCCTTCAATTTGAGAGCTATTATAGGACAAATATCCAATTATATATTATTATACATACAATACAAAATAGTTAGCTCAGTTGTAGTGACCACTGAATCACCATCTTTCCTAGGGAATAAAGAATGAGCCATAAACCTATGAAGATATTTGAGAGCCGGAGATTGAATTCGGGATTCTTTCACCGCCCTTGATTTATAAGAGCCCTCTCTTTGGCAGGTTATTTCTCTTTAAAATGCATCCCTATCAAATTGGACCATGGCATTTTGATTTGGTGGGAAATTATATACATCATTCAACTCGAACAAACCCATGGTATGTTCCATATTTCCCAACTGAAATGTCATAAGCAAAGCGTATTCATCAAAATGAAATGAGGATAAGAATTCACAAGTGAGTCTAACATAGGTTGGGTATTATAACAAAACACATGCTTCCCACCCCATCCTAGTGATATACCTATGTACTTCCTTAAACAAGCCTACCTCTCTCAATGCATGAGCACTCATATATCTATTAGGAATAAATTTTATAGAGAGTAATTGTTCATACTTCTTCCATTGCCCCTCATACCCAAATTCAATTTAAGTAGGAAAGGGTCTTACCATTAAATCTTCATTAGCTCTACCTGGATTAGAAGAGCTTCCTCCCCTTGCCCTTTTTGACCTTGGCTTCACTTTCTTGGTAGCATATGTCTTCTTTCTTGGCTCTCTCTCCATTGATGAAGATAAAGTTGAGGAACTTTGCTTAAGGGATAATTTCAGCTAGAAAGATAATTTGTATAGAGAATGAAGAAGTAGAGATGTATGGGAAGAGAAGGAAAGATGGTGTTGTTTATATAAAAGGAAGTATGGATAAACTATGAATAAAAATGGGGAATTGAAGAATTGGGAAGGGAAAAAGTAGTCAAAGTTTTAGATTTCAATATATTGAAAATGGGAAGTGTTGGGAAATTAGGAGAATTGAAGAACCTTAGGATTTGGGAAGTGGGAGATGTTGGGAAGATGAAAGGTGTGTGGGAATTTGAAAAATTTTAAAGTTGGTCATGTTTTTATGCACTTTCTTGTCTTTTAGTGAATAAAAATTCGACAAGGCACACACCTATGCTTATGGGCGTGTGCCTGTGTTGGCCATTTTGCCAATGGCAGGCACGGGCATATGCATGGCCGTGCTTGCTTTGCCTCTATGCTACTTCTAGTGCTCCTAACACACGGCCATACGCATGGCCATACCGGATTCGATTGAATTTTTCCTGGTTTGCCATGGGCATGCGCATGGGCGTGCCAAACATCAAAATTTCTATTATAAGCTTACAAATTAAGGTACATGAATACGCAACAAGGTGTGCAACCTCTTTACTTGATTAAAACATGAAAAACTCTAGGATTTAAACACACGTCATGTAATCACAAGCACTAGATTCTCATGTAAATATACACTTACAAAACATTTTTAAGCGCTCCTCCACTTCTTCAAATCCTTGTCTTGCTAAATCTTCTTTTCTTCATTCCTACAAAATACAAAGAAATCTTAAAACTCAAAACATACGAACATAAAAATAAAGAAACTAAAAAGAAATAGAAAAAGAAATACTAGGTTGAGCTCCTAAGAAGCACGCTTTTAGGTCTATGAGCTTAGACCATTATAATCTTCAGAGTGTTGAATCAGCCAAAAAGGCCAATTGGTGAAAGTTTTTTTAATATGCCTCCATGGTAGATTTTCAGTGTTTGCCCATTAACTTTGAACTTTTCTCCTCTAGTATTGTAAACTTCCACAACTCCATAGGGGTAGACATGGCTCACTACAAATAGTCCCGACCACCTACTCTTGAGCTTCCCTGGAAACAATATAAGTCTGGAGTTGAATAGCAACACTTGGTCTCCTTCTTGAAAACTCTTTATCTTCACCTTGACATCATGCCATTTTTTTGTACGTTCTTTGTAAATTCTGGAGTTTTCATATGCCAACTCTCTTATCTCCTCCAATTCACTCAATTATAGGAGTCTCTTTTCCGCGACTTTCTTGCACTCATAATTCAAAGCCTTGATTGCCCAGTAAGCCTTATGCTCAATTTCAACAGGAAGATGACATGCTTTTCCATACACCAACCTATATAGAGATATTCCAATAGGTATTTTATAAGCTGTTCGATATGCCCACAAGGCATCATCCAACTTCCTTGCCCACTCTTTTCTTGACTTGCTTACTATTCTTTCAAGAATTCTCTTTAACTCTCTATTGCTTACTTCTACTTGTCCACTTGTTTAGGGATAGTATGGAGTGGCTATCTTATGTTTAACCCTATAACAAGCTAGCAATGCTTCCATATTTCTATTGTAGAAATGTATTCCACCATCACTTATGATAGCTCGAGGCATTCCAAACCTAGCAAAGAGTTTGCTCAGAAATTTACAAACTACTCTTGCATCATTTACTGCACAAGCTTGAGCTTTCACCCATTTAGACACGTAATCTACATAAATAAGTACGTACTTGTTTCCATCTGAAACATGAAATGGCCCCATGAAATCTATGCCCTATACATCAAATAGTTCTACCTCAAGAATTCCCGATTGGAGCATTTCATACTTCTTTGAAATGTTGCCACTCCTTTGACATGCATCACAACTGAGTACACACTTTCTAGCATCATGAAAGAGACTAGGCCAATAAAACCCTGCTTCGAGAACTTTTGCAGCAGTGCTCTGTGGACTAAAATGACCACCACTAACCATTCCATGACAATGTTGTAAAATTGAATTGGTTTCTTCATCTCCTACACATCTTCTTATCAAACCGTCATTGCATAGCTTCCAAAGATAAGGATCATCCCACAGATTATACTTGGAATCATGAATGAGCTTCTTCCTCTGTTGATTATTGAATTCTTCCAAAAATTTCCCATTCGACATAAAGTTAGCTATATCCGCAAACCATGGTGCATCTAAACTTTAGATTACTAACAACATCTCATCTGGAAATAGCCCCTGGATAGGCTCCTCCTCCTCATTGTCTTATTATCTAGCTCCAATCTTGAGAGATGATCAGCTACTACATTCTTTGATCCCTTATTATCTTTAATTTTAATGTTAAACTCTTATAAAAGCAGCACCCATCGTATGAGCCTTGGCTTTGAGTTCTTCTTGTTCAAGAGGTATTTCAATGCTGCATGATCTGTATACACAATAACTTTAAAACCAAGTAAGTAAGATCAAAATTTATCAAAAGCAAAAATTACTACTAGCATCTCCTTCTCGGTTGTGGCATAGTTGAGTTATGCATCATTCAAGGTTCGACTTGCATAATAGAAGACATGAAGTTTATTCTCCTTCCTTTGGCTAAGTACAACTCCTATTGCATGGTCACTTACATCGCACATTAATTTGAATGAGAGGTTCCAATCTAGTGAGACAACTATAGGAGCTGATATCAATGCTTCTTTCAACCTGTCAAAAGCCAATTTACAATCATTAGTAAAGTCAAAAGAAGAATCTTTCTCAAGTAATTTATAGAAAGGTTTAGAGATTTTTGAAAAATCTTGGATAAACCACCGATAGAATCCTGCATGGCCTAGAAAACTTTAAATTCCTTTGATGTTTGTTGGGTACTGAAGCTTTTCAATGGTTTCCACATTTGCTTTGTCCACTTCAATACCTTGTGCTGAAATTTTATGCCCAAGGACAATTCCTTTTTCTACCATAAAATGACACTTCTCCCAATTTAGTACTAAATTTATCTATTCACACCTTGTAAGGACTTGCTCCAAATTCTCCAAACATCCTTCAAATGAGCTTCTATAGACTGAGAAGTCATCCATGAACACATCCATAATTTCTTCTACCAAGTCTAAGAATATGGCTATCATGCACCTTTGGAAAGTTGCTGAAGCATTACACAATCCAAATGGCATCCTTCTATAAGCAAATGTGCCATAGGGACATGTGAATATCATTTTCTCTTAGTCTTCCAGAGCAATTGCTATCTGATTATAGCCTGAATAACCATCTAAGAAATAGTAGAAGGCGTGTCCTGCTATCCTTTCTAACATCTGATTAATAAATTGTAGTGGAAAGGGTTCCTTTCTAGTGGCTGAATTCAGCTTCCTGTAGTCAATGCACACTCTCCATCCAGTTACTACTCTTGTAGAGATCTGCTTACCTTCATCATTTTCCACCACAGTCATTCCTCCTTTCTTTGGTACACATTGGATAGGACTTACCCATAAACTGTCTGAGATTGGGTATATAATCCCTGCATCTAATAGTTTAACCACCTCTTTCTTCATCACTTCTTGCATGTTTGGATTTAGCCTCCTTTGCCTTTCAATGGTTGGCTTGTATCCATCTTCCATTAGAATTTTATGCATGCAATAAGATGGACTTATCCCTTTTATATCTGAAATTTTCCAACCAGTTGCTCTTATTTTCCTCTTGAGCATCCTTACAAGCAATTCCTCTTGGTCTTGGGTGAGTTTAGAGGATACAATCATAGGTAGAGTTTGGTTTTCTCCAAGAAAAGTGTACCTCAAATGTGGAGGTAGAGGTTTTAAATCTACATTTAGTGGTTTTATGCTTGATGGTGGTGTAGGTTTAATGTTTGGTAATTGAATTTGGGAAAAATGAGTTTGGTGTTTAAGGTAATCTTCATCTTGGGGGGTTTGTACCTGCATACACTTCTCAATATACTCTAATTCATCACATTTTGCTAACTTTCTTTGTTGGACTTCAATCACACATTCATCCAAAACATCAACTCTAAAGCATAAATCACTTTCAGAGGAATGTTTCATACCTTGATAGATGTTGAACTTACAACTTTCCTTACCTACTCTTAGAGTCAAAGTTCCATCATAAACGTCAATGATTACCTTGGTAGTGTAGAAGAAAGGCATACCAAAGATTAAAGGAACGTCTTCATCTTCCTCAAAGTTAAGGATGACAAAGTCCACTAGAAAAATAAATTTTTCTGCCCTTACTAGCACATCTTCCACTATTCCTTCTAGCTCCTTTACTGTCCTATCTGCTAATTGTAGATGAATGTTTATTGGTCTTGCCTCTCCAAGTCCCAATTTTTTATAAATAGACAAAGGCATAAGATTAATAAAAGCACCTGAATCACATAAAATTTTTTGAAATGATAAATTCCCAATAGAACATGGAATAGTAAGACTCCCTGGTTACTTCCATTTTAAAAGAAGTTTATTTGAGATAATTGTACTGCACTCCTTTGTAAGTGTGACTATCTCAAACTTCTGCAACTTTTTCTTGTTGGAAATCAGCTCCTTCAAAACTTTGTATACTTTGGCATCTGAGCTAGACATTCCATAAAAGGCATATTGATGTGGAGTGTCTTGAATCTTTCCAAAAATTTTACAAACTGCTGGTCATGCTCCTTTTTCTTTAACCTTTGCGGGTATGGTACCGGAGGTTTATAAGGTTGAATTGGTGGTGGCTTTTCTTTTTCTTTGTTCTCCTCCTTTACTTTTGGCTCTTTTGGTGTCTTAACCCTTTCATCATCCTATTCTTTCTCTCTTTCATTCTTCTTTTCTTCGTACTCCATTGTTGCTTTAGGGGTTTGGATCTCTGTACCGCTTCTCAAGGTGATAGCCTTTACTTGCTCTTTTGGATTCTTCTCCGTATTGCTCGGTAATGCACTTTGATTCCTTGTTGATAAGGAATTTGCTAGCTGCCCCATTTGCACTTCTAGATTGTGAATAGAAGATGAATGATTTCAGATCATTTGCTCCATCCTCTTTTGAGCTTCATCTTGCTGATTCATCTTTGTTGACATAACATTTATGAATTTCTCCATCTTGCTCTTTATTGAACTTTTAGAGGATGACCCTTTGTCTTTGTGAAATTGAAGCTGAGGTTGTTGTACATTCTAACCTCCAAATCCTGGTGGTGCTTGTGGTTTCCATTGGTTATTTTTGTGATTACCCTAAGAGAGATTTGGATGGTTCCTCCAACTTGGATTGTAGGTGTTACCATAAACCTGGTTTTGAAGTACTTTGAAGTTGCCCACGTAGTTGACTCCCTCTGTAGTCATGCCTTGCATCATTTGACATTCTATGGTAGGGTGACTTCCTTGGCACAGTTCACATGAGGAAGACAATGTAAACGTTGCATTTACATTCACCTTGTCCATCCTTTTTGTCAGAGCATCAAGCTTTGCATTCAACATGGTTAAACTTCCTACTTCTATTGCTCTAGCTTTCTTTATAATGGTCCTCTCGCTAGACCACAAAATTTGTGTATTTGCCATTTCTTCAAAGAGATCCAAGGCATCTTTTGGTATCTTCGACATGCTAGTACCTCCAGCTGCTGCATCAATGTTGACTCTTACTATATGGTTGAATCCTTTATAGAATGATTGCACTAAATTCCATATAATCAACTGAGGTGGACACTGCTTCTGAAGGTCTTTGAATCTTTCCCAACACTAGTAGAATGTTTTATCATCTCTTTGAAAGAAAGAGTTAATCTTATTTCTGATTCTCAACACCTTTGTAGGTGGTAAGTATTTGTTGAAAAGGTGGTGTAAAGCTCTTGCCAAGTGTTAATGGAGTTGGGTGGCTAACTTGTAAATCATCTCTTTGCTCTATCCATTAGGGAAAATGGAAAGATAATCATCCGGATTGCATCAGGCTGTACTCCATTCATTTTGAAGGTGGAACAATACTCCAAGAATCTAGACATATGACCAAATGGATCCTCATATGGTAGCCCATTGAATGGTGAGTTTTGGATCAATTGAATCATTGCCGGCATTGATGTGGGTCAAATTATAATACCCTAGTCTCTAAGACTAAGTATAGAGTAAGTAGAGTGTCAAACACTGGGAACTTGTGAATTTTATACTAACCGAATAGATAATAAGATGGATAGACAAAATATTAATAATGTTAATTGTTGGATTATTCTAATTATTCTAATTAATTACTAACTACACTAATTAATCTAATATTCTAAATATTAAGTTAAAAATGGTTTATTAGAACTACAAGTAGGAATTAATCAAGAATTACAAGATAAATAAATAGTTACATCAAATGATTATAAACATGGTATAAGGCATAAATGCAACTCTCATTGTCATATATACTTAAAGTCCTTTAATGAAACTCTCATTGTCAATAAAGGGTAATTCATTTAGAGTCTACAAGCATTCTCATATCATTATAGAGATAAACATAATTCATATTATTACTATGCAAGGCTTATAATTTTTATTAAGTAGAAACCCTTGTCTCTAAGTGATTTCCTTGCCTTTAGAGAATTCAATTACATATCCATCAAAATGCACTAACTCTCATTGTGTACATATTTGATTAAAACATCATATATAGTGATCAAGCATACACAATACATTGAAACTCATAATTGAATTCAAACCATTAACATAACATAAAATAAAAATATAATTCATTGATTCATTCTTCCCTGCAATTCTAACAAACAATGGCCTAGCTAAGATACATGGTAAATACAATTAAAATAACAATAAGAAGGAAAATAAAATACAAAGTACTAAGAGAGAAAGATAGAGCTTTGAATGTAGATACCCTTCATGAAGATTTCTTGACTTGCTTTGAATGTTTTTCACTTGAATATTTGAATTGCACTAATAGTAACTAAATAAAACTAACACTTTTAATAAGTAATAATAAATGCTTTCTGATGTCTCTTGTCTATAATTGCTATTCTATCTTCTATCCTCTCTGAAATATAGCCAACATATGTATTTATAGGTCTTAGGAAGAGTTACAAGTGATTAAAATTTGCATACATTTGGAAAGGCATCATTTGACATGAAAAGTCACCACCTTAGGCAGATGCAGTAGCTTCAAGGATATTTTCGTCCACCGAATTTACGTTATTTCTAGATAGTGTCTTCATAAAATTTGTAGGTCTGTGAGTTTGCAACTTGAATCACCCAATTTGGAGGTCTGTAAAGGAAATTATGGCCAAAATACGAAAACTGTGTAAAGTGAAGAGTTGCACCCCTTCAGACTCAGCACCACCGTGCCGACTCAGCATGATTGGCCTCTGTCATGAGTCGGCATATTGTGCCGACTCGACAGAGGCCTAAAAAATGCTTCCTTTGGTCCTTTTTGGCTTTTCTTCACTCCAATGCACTCTGATGCACTCTAATGCTACTTAAATCATAAAATTAGCCTAGATTGACCTATAAAACATATAAACAACATAGAAAGCATAAAAAATTTACCAATTGAGCATAAAAAATTAAATATTAACATGACATAAAAGTAAAACTCAATCAAAATTAAAATGAATTAGAAAAGAGGCTACTACTTATTAATTTAGAGAAGATAAAGTAAATATGCAAAAGTTAATATGGTAATCATGCAATCATGCATAAACAATTTAAACATAAAGCATGCATAAAAACTAACATGAACATAACATGCATAATAATAACTAAAGAATGTATAAAAACTAACATGAACATAACAACTAACATGCATTATAATAACTACTACTAACAATAACTATTTAACTGCCTTACCCCACACTTAAAATATACATTGTCCCCAATGTGAAACATGTAATGAAAAAGTAGGGAAAAGGAAGAACTCCCTCAATCTTCCGATGGTGATGGTGGTGGAGACTCAATATGATGTCCACACCGGGAAAAATATTATTGCATCTTGTACTCCATCCGATGTTGGCGGCGAGCGAGTTGACGGTTGAAGGTCTCCATGCCAATCAATTATTGTTGCATTGCCCTTTGGTTAGCCAAAACTTGCTCCCAAAGAGGCAAGTCATGGCTAGAAGAGCCACTAGCACCACCATGAGTAGGAAAAGGGGGGAGAGGCACATCATCTTGAGGCCATTCATCTTGGTTAAAATCATCACCCACATTGTGCTCTTCACCTTGAGCATCATCTCCAACATGTCCGACTTGAGCATACTCCTCATCATCTTGAGCACCTACAAAATGTGGATAGGGGATACCCTTCCAACAAGATCGTGTGTATGCAAGAACTAATAGGAAAGGAAGCATCGACAACTTCACCTCTCACAAGTGCTTGTTTAGTAAAGTATGTGCATAGTGCAACATGGTCAACAGCAGCAAAATCAACATTAAAAGCCTTAGCAATGATAGTTATAACATGGCCATGTGTCAAAAGAACATCCTTGTGACTAGCACATTGCAATAGTTGATTAAATATCCAACAAATTTATTTCCTATTATGAATGCACCACATTAAAAACATCTCTTGAGTCAAAACTCTATTAAATTCAAACTTATGGAATACTACACAACAAAGCACTTTATGCAGCAACTAAAATTGCAAATATTTAATAAACATAGCCTTGCCTTTCTTTGGCCTAAAAGGTGGTAGCAAATTAGTTAAGAAAGTCTAAAATGCATCAACATCAAAATATTTTGGCATATCACACATACCATCCTTCTTAAAGTGAAAGACACGTTGCATGAAAGAATAATTAAGTTAATGTGGTTTTCCTAGCATCGTAAACTGAAGAATATGGGAATCATTAGCATTAACCTCTAAAGTTGTGTAAAATTCCATATTCAAGTCAATAAAAGTGTGTTCATGCATAGATACAAATTTCTTCAAACCATAATTTGTGAGCAATTGAGTGAAGGAATCATGCATATCAACATCATTAAGTAAAGAAGTAGGGATATACTTGCATGCAACCATTTCTCTAAACTTATTCTTAGTAAACCTAGCACCTTCATCATGAGAGAGTATAGGAAACTTAGCTTTATATGTTTGTTACAAATCCTCCACTTGTGGCTCTTCCTCATCATGATCATCCCTCCTAGGCCTTGTGGATAAAGATCCTTTTTGTTTTTCCCATGTTAATTCTTACTAAATAAAGTGAAAGATAAAAGAAGAAGAAATTGGGAGAGAGGGCGGGTAGAGAGAGAGTGGAGAAGGAAGAAGAGTTTGAGAGGAACAAGGGAAAGTAGAAATAAAAGAATATATTAAAAGAAGGAGAGGTGTAGAAAGAATGTGTAGATAGAGAAAATTTGTAGAGAATGAATTTGTAAGAAAGAAATAGGGTGTTTTTATAGAAGAAAGGGTGATAAAAAATAGGAGAGTTGATATTATAATATTAGTAGTCAATATGGTTATATATAGGGAAAAAAAAGTTATGACATGTTGAAAGGTTGTGTCCTTATTGTGAAAGGACATGACTTTTCAATTCAAATTCAAATTTGGAATAGGAGTTATATGCATGTAGACAAAATTAAATAGGAAAAAGTAGTAGTTTTAAAATAGGAAATAATTTAATGAAACAATTAAAATTTATATATAATAAAAATACAAAAATTATGCAAGAAAAATAAATGTGAGTGTGTGTAGGGGACGAGTCGGCACGCTGTGCTGACTTAGCACCACGAGGTACTATTACGAGTCGGCACAGCCCTCGCATACTAGCTCATAGGATGGGCACGAGTCGGCACAGAGCCAAGGAAAAAATTAATTTTTTTTAACATAAAATAAAACTATAATAAAAAAATATAAAACTAAGTCAAAATAAATTAAAATAATTCAAATGAAAACAAAAATTTATTAAAAGAAAAATAATGTGTATATGCAAATTCAAAATAAAATAAAGTATAATAAATAAAAATAAAGAAACTAAAAATAGATAAATACCTTGCTAAAATTTAGAGTCTATAGATTGACTATACCTCATTGCATTCATGGTGTAGAAAAGAGAGATGGACTCTTGTGGATCAATTTTATTTTCAACTAAATAAGGCTTGAGAAGATGACTATTCACTTTGAAGTTTTCTCCTTTGTCATTTGCAATATCAATTGCCCCATATGAATGAACTTTGACAACCTTGAATGGACTCGACCACCTTGACTTTAATTTACAAAAAAATAACTTCAGTCTAGAATTATAAAGCAGAACAAGGTCTCCCTCATGGAATTTCTTCTTAAGTATATGCTTATCATGCCACAATTGTGTGCGATCCTTATATAACTTAGCATTCTCATAAACATTCATTCTCAACTCTTCAAATTCATTGAGTTGAAGGAGTCTCTTCATACCCACTTTCTTCAAATCAAAGTTCAAAGCCCTTGTTGCCCAATATGCCCTATGCTCAAGTTCTACGGGCAAGTGACAAGACTTGCCATAAATTAATTGGTAAGGAGTAAGGCCAATGGGTGTTGTAAAAGCTGTCCTATATGCCCATATGGCATTATCTAACTTCAATGCCCAATCCTTCCTTGATGAAGAAATCATTTTCTCTAAAATCCACTTAATCTCTCTATTACTCACCTCAACTTGCCCACTTGTTTGTGGGTAATATGGAGTAGCCACCTTGTGTGTAACTCCATACTTCTTTAAAAAGGATTCAATTATATGATTACAAAAATGTGAACCACCATTATTAATTAATGCCATAGGGGTGCCAAATCTTGGAAAAATAATTTTCTTAAGCATTTTTTTGACAACCTTAGCATCATTAGTAATAGTAGCTATTGCTTATACCCATTTAGATGCATAATCTACCATAACCAATATATATTTGTGGCCCAAAGAACTAGGCAAAGGACCCATGAAGTCAATACCCAAAACATTAAAAATCTCATGTTTCCTAGACAAATTACCTATTATTTGGCATCTATTATATTTAAGCACAAATTCTCTAACATCCTTAAATAAAGTAGGCCACCAAAAACTAGATTGAAGTACCTTAGAAGCTATTTTGGATTCACTAAAGTGTCTGCCTACATCCAAGGAATGACAATGTCTCAAAACATCTTGAACTTCATCTTGAGGGATACATCTTCTAATCAAACCGTCTCCACATCTCTTGTAAAGTAAAGGTTCCTCCTAATAGTAGAACTTAATATCATGCAAAAATTTCTTATTTTGTCAAAAATATAACCCATAAGGTAAAGCTCCACTCACAAGGTAGTTTGCAAAATCCGCAAACCATGGAAGTTCCTTAGAAGCTAATGTAAGGAGATGTTCACCATGAAATGACTCATTAATTGGTACACCGTCATCACTCTTGTTCAATTCCTCTTGATCTAGTCTTGATAAATAGTCCGCAATAAGATTCTCACTTCCTTTCTTATCTCTCACTTCCCAATCAAACTCTTGAAGTATTAAAATCCACTTTAAGAGCCTTGGTTTTGCATATTTCTTGCATAGAAGATACTTGAGGGCAGCATGGTCGGAATACACAATGACTTTTTGCCCCACAAGATATGCTCTAAACTTGTCAAATGCATAAACAATAGCAAGCAACTCTTTTTCCGTAGTGATGTAATTAATCTGCGCATCATCAAGTAGTTTACTAGCATAATAAATCATATAAGGCTTGCCTTCTTTTCTTTACCCCAAAGCAGCCCCAACCGTAAAGTTACTCGCATCACATATGATCTCAAATGGTTGCTCTTAATTAGGCAGTTACGAAACCAGTGCTAATGTAAGAGCCTTCTTCAAAGTCCCAAATGCATCCATACACGCATCATCAAACTCAAAAATAGCCTCATTGGCAAGTATCTTGCATAGTGGCTTTGCTATATTGGAAAAATCTTGTATGAATCTTCTATAAAAACCCGCATGTCCAAGAAAGCTCCTTATATCCTTTACACACTTTGGAGGTGGCAAATTGGCAATGCCTTTTATCTTTGCTCTATCAACCTTGATGCCCCTTTTATGAAACCATATAGCCAAGAACAATCCCTTCTTATGCCATAAAATGGCACTTTTTCCAATTAAGCACTAATCCATGCTCCTTGCACCTATCAAGAACTTTAGAAAGATTTTTTAGATAATTTGTAGTGTTAGATCCATAAACACTAAAGTCATCCATGAATACTTCAACACAATCATATATTAGATCACTAAAAATTGAAAACATGCATATTTGGAAAGTAGCGGGAGCATTGCATAAACCAAAAGGCATACGCCTAAAAGAAAAAGTACCATATAAATAAATAAAAGTTGTCTTAGCTTGGTCATCGAGATGAATAAGGATTTGGTAAAAACCACTAAGCCCATCAAGATAACAAAAATATGAAAAATTTGCTAATCTTTCTATAACTTGATCAATAAAAGGCAATGGAAAATGATATTTTCTAGTTTTTTTGTTTAACTTTCTATAGTCAATACACATACGCCAACCCATGATAGTCCTAGTAGGCACTAAGTCATTATGTTCATTTTGCACAATGGTCAAGCCACCCTTTTTAGAACAACTTGAATGGGGCTTACCCATTTACTATCACTCACTTCCTTCCTAACCACTTCCTTAAGAGTGGGATTTAGCCTCCTTTGAGCTTCTATAGTAGGCTTAGTATCATCCTCTAAAAGGATTCTATGCATACAAATAGTTGGGCTTAGTCCTTTTAGATCATTTATCGAATATC
>CATIWO010417367.1:0-11438 GCA_949673435.1 Macaranga tanarius
TTGTAAACTTTAATACTATGTATAAATGATATTTTGATATATAATTATAAAGAATCTTTCAAATTGTGAAAAAATTTTATTATTTACGTGTAAAATTTTAATGTTCTGGACACGTGTATGTGGCACCTGGAGGGTGTTACAATAAACCCTTGCTTGGCCTTGAGATGGACCAGCAGATCCTGCTTGGCTTGAAGTGCCAGCTTCACCCCTTCTTCTACTAACAATGGATATATTCTCTCCAGTACTGCTTTGGATCGTCATCTGGGATCCTTCTCCGCTTCTTTTCACCAGATAATCTCTAATGAAATGGCCATACTGACCACAATTAAAGCATGCACCTAGTCTCGAGTTCCAATATTCACCCAAATGATATTTTTTACATTTATTACACATTGGGGTTGATGAGCCACTCATCGATCTTTCTTGCCTTCTTCGGCCATCAAATCTTCCAAATCTCCGGCCAAAAGATCCTCCCCTAGACTGACTAGATTGACTCATACTTCATCCCCTGAAGTTGCCCTTTTGAAAACTGAAGCCTCTATAGGGTGAACTGCTACTAGTTCGAGTCGGAGCAGTGAATGATCCAGTGGTCTTTTTCTTTTTAGCCTCTACCTCATTCCTCTCAATGATCATCTCCTTAGCACTCAAAGAAGTCTCCAACACCTCCCTATATGTTGGTGGCTTGATTGCCATTTTCTCTCGAATCTTAAAATTTAAACCCCTCTCAAACTTATTCCTCTTTAACTCATCAGTGGTTATCTCCTCCGGAGCATACTTGGATAACCTTACAAACTGCACTTCATACTTAGCTATAGATAAATCACCTTGTTTCAACTCTAGAAACTCAATCTTCTTCCTATCCCAGTATACTGCCGGTGTATACTTCTCAGCAAACTCTCTCAAAATTCTTCTCAAGTCAGTGTCATCGGCACATTCTTACTGAAGAGAAGTCAACAACGACCTCATCCTCATCACAGCTTGCACTTTCCATAACTTCACCAAGGTTGACAGCAGCTCCCTCTATCAAGGCAACGACTCCTTCCTTATGTAGCTCTCCAACAGCTACTTCCAAGAATAACAAGATCCTCACCAATATTATAGAAAATGCCAGTATATCTTTAGGATATAAATTAGGCTCAAATTAATTATTTCCAAATAATCCTCTTTTATTTATTATTTCCTAATGTAATATTTGCTTTGCACATTTCTGTATAAATTCAGCCTGTACCTCTGGTACAAGGTAAGGAATGAGAATTGTTTCTTTTGCATAAACTTCTTTCATAGTATCAGAGCTAACAAATAGCCCACTCAAATCAATTCTCATGGCCGATCACTCTCTCAAAATGAATAATAAAGTTGAACTCTCTCTTCAAACTCTTCATCAATGTTCCAGTCTTATATCTTTAAAATTAGATAACATGAATTACCTCCTTTGGCGATCTCAAATGGAGCCATTAATCCAAAGCATGAACATGGCGCATCATCTTATTGAAGGCAGTGAACCAGCACAACAAATAACCAAGGAAGACAAGATAGAAACCAATCCAAATCATCTCTTGTGGAAGAGAAATGATGGCCTACTCACTGCCTTCTTACTGAAAAACATTGAAACTGAGGTGCTTGTCACCTTTAAAGATGTTGGTTCGGCCTACAAGGTGTGAAAGTCCATAGAACAACAGATCCTTCCCACTATAATAGAAAAAGAAATGATTCTAAATGAATCCCTCATGTCTTTACAAAAGGGCAATCTCTCTGTTGATGAATATATAAAGAAATTCAAGGGAATATGTGACAATTTGGCTGCCATTAAGAAGCCAATTGATGAAACTAAGAAAGTTTTTCAACTTGCAAGAGGCCTTGGACCCAAGTACTAAGATTTTTGCACTGCCATGCTTACAAAACCCCATTTTCCTTCATTCCACCAGTTTGTTATGGCACTTCAAGCCTATGAACAGTTAAACCTTTCCAACAACACTGAACAGGACCTCAATCCTCATCATAACTAAGCCTATATTGCACAAAGAGGAAGAGGCCGTGGTAGGAATGGAGGACGCTTTAACTCACGAGAACGTGGGTTTAATCCAACTGCTAGATACAACTCCAATTTCCATAATAATACCAACCCTGAAGAATAAGCCAACGGTGACAACAAAGGCAACAATCATAATAAAACCAAAATCACATGTCAGATATGTGGAAAATTCAATCACTCAGCAATTGAGTGTTGTAGCCGTTTTGACCACTCCATTCAACCAGAAGATCAACTCAATAAAGCTCTCGCAGCTATGACTGTAAATCAAGGTGACGATCCCAACCTCTATGCTGACTCAGGAGCCACCACTCATATAATCAATGATCCAGGTAAACTGTCAAAAATAACTCAATATAATGGAAATGAGTTTGTTGTGGTTGGCAATAGAGATAACTTACACATAACTCATATCGATGAAGGCAACATTGAATCAAACAATAGAACCATTAATCTTAGAGATGTTTTGGTAGTTCCTAATATTAAAAAGAATCTTATCTCTATTGCCAGGTTGACTAAAGATAACGCTTGTACTATTACTTTTGATGCTAATCATTTTTTTGTCAAGTCTCAATAGGGATAGGTTCTTGCTAAAGGTCATAAATGTGAAGGCCTATATGCTCTTAATAACATCCACAAAGCTCTTACTGCCTACAAAGGAGTCTCTCAATTCACTTGGCACCAACACATGGGACATCCACATGCAAATTTTTTAAAAATCTTGCACTCTAAGACTTTAATCAATATTTCCAGTTGGGAAAAATCAAAAATTATCTGTGCTAGCTGTCAAATGGGCAAGAGTTGTAGACTTCCCTTCTCCACATCAAATAAAATTACAAATTTTCCTTTAGAAAAATTACACTGTGATTTATGGGGGCCTGCACCAACTCCTTTTTGCCAAAATTTTAAATATTATATTGCCATTGTAGATGATTGCACTTGGTACACTTAGATATTTCCTTTGAAATAAAAATCTGATTTCTTCAAAATTTTCATTAAATTCCAAAAAAAAGTTGAAAACTTATTTGAAAGAAAAATTAAAATTCTTCAAAGTGATGGTGGAGGTGAATTCACCTCTATAGCCTTTGAAACTCATTTATCCAATTGTGGTATATATCATCAATTTTCTTGCCCACACACTCCACAACAAAACGGAGTTGCCGAAAGGAAACACCGTCATATTGTGGAAACTGGGCTCACACTTCTTTTTCAAGCTCACATACCAACCAAATATTAGGTTGATGCCTTCCTCACTGCCATTTTTTTAATTAATCGCTTGCCCTCCTCTACCGTTAACATGAAGTCTCCATATTATAAGTTGTTCAATCATAAACCTGACTATGGATTTTTAAGAATTTTTGGATGCAGGTGCTTCCTATACCTTCATCATCAAAGGAAAAATAAATTTTCCAAGAAGACGTATCCTTGTATTTTTATTGGTTACAACCCCATTCATAAGGGGTATCTATGTCCTATAACTAACAAAGTGTTTATTTCTCGCCATGTAGTGTTTGATGAAAGCATATTTCCTTACTCTCCATCTCATCAAGATTCTTCTAAAAAAGAGCTAGAAATTACTTCATTTCCAGATAACATTGAACAGCCCCAACTAGACAAATCTCTAGTTAAGAATGGGCAATAAACTTCAAATGACAACACAGCTCCTCATATTGAGAAAGGGAATCCTACTCACATCAACTCATGCCATTCAATTGACAATACATCAGCTCCTCATATTGAGAAAGGGGATCCTACTCACATCAACTCATGCTGTCATAACAGCCCTACTAAGGACACCAGCGCCAGCACTATTCCCTTACAAGAGGAAACAAATCCTGATGCCGAAAAAGGCAACCTACAACCTAAAAGCACTGCTGGTGTCTCCTTCCCCAATATAGAAATAACTTCAAATCAACCAATTGAGAACAATCCTGTCACTGTCGCCTTTGATGACCCACTTTTAGAACCTGGCAGTGACACACAATTAGAGCTTAGGGGTCAATAACCTAGTGCATCTGAGTCTTATACTCAATTAAATGACTCTCAATCTCCTTTTGTTTCTTCATCTGATCTTAACCATAATCTAACAACTGATTTAAATATTACAGGTACAACTCAAAACACTCAAGGACATCCAATGCTCATTCATGGACAGCTTTGGCAAAATCCAGAGTTGAATCCAGCACTTGCCAAGGAAACATAACACATTCGGTCTAAACAAAGAAACATTGCCCTTGTTACTTGTAGTGATGTGAATGTACCAAAAACATACAAAGTTGCCTTGCAAATTCCTCATTGGAAGGAGGCAATGGATCAAGAGATGCAAGCTCTTTATGAAAGTCAAACCTGGCACCTTATTCCAAGACCATCCAATACTAATATTGTCGGATCCAAATGGATATTCCGAATCAAATTTAAAGAAGATGGCACCATAGAACGTTATAAAGCTTGACTCGTTACTCAAGGTTACTCTCAAATTGAAAGCCTTAACTACGAAGAAACCTATAGTCCTATCATTAAAGCCACTACTATTTGGCTTGTTATAGCTCTTGCTATAATTTCAGACTGGAAAATAAGACAATTGGATGTCAAAAATGCCTTCCTTCATGGATATATCAATGAAACCGTCTACATGGAGCAACCGCTTAGTTTCAAGAACCCCCAACATCCAGAATTTGTGTGCAAATTGAATAAATCTCTTTACGGGCTTAAACAAGCTCCTCGTGCTTGGTTCAATAGATTATCTCAACACTTACTTCATCTTGGTTTTATATGTAGTAGCGCTGATTCTTTCTTATTCATTCTTCACAATAATCACTCAATTACACTAATGCTTATCTACGTTGATGATATTGTGATCACAGAAAATGATGAAACCTTCATTCAATGCCTCATCAATAACATTGGATCTGAATTTGCTCTCAAAGATCTGGGTGAATTATATTTTTTTCTTGGCATTGAAGTTCAACGAAATCATTACGGAGTCACTCTCTCCCAAAGTCAATATGCTGAAGAACTCCTTCAAAGAGCCAAATTAATTGATAGCTCACATTTTAGAACACCCATAGCCCTCAAAGCACAACATATGGCTCTTGATTTGAGTCCAACAAATACCACTGAATATCACAGCTTAGTTGGTGCATTACAGTACTTAACATACACCAGACCGGATATTGTTCAAGCGGTGAATAAAGTGTGTCAAAAGCTTCAAAACCCCACCATTGGTGATATGAAAGCTGTCAAACGTATCCTTAGATATCTTAAAGGCACTCTTCATTTTGGTATTTTCTTTTTTAAACATAGTACTCTTTCTCTTTATGGCTTTTGTGATGCAGATTGGGCAGGATGTCCTACCACACGTCGAAGTACAATAGGCTATTGTATCTTTCTAGGCGCCAATTGTATATCTTGGTGCTCTAAAAAATAATCTACAGTATCCAGATCCAGCTCAGAAGCAAAATATCGTGCCTTAGCGTCAACAACGGCAGAACTTATTTGGATACAATTTCTTCTTCGTGACATTGGCATTAAACTAAACAAAGCTCCCCAACTTTTTTATGATAATCAAAGTGCTCTATATATGACCATTAATCCTGTCTTTCATGCTCGATCAAAACATATTGAGATCGACTATCACTTTGTTCGGGAAAAGGTAGCAGTAGGTGCTTTGCATACTCGATACATTCCCTCCTCCCAACAAGTTGCCGACATTTTTACAAAACCTCTGCCTGCAATCCCCTTCACAAACTTTTAAAACAAGCTTGGAGTCCACTCCATAGTTCCCTCCAGCTTGAGAAAGGGTGAAGAGAAGTCAACAACGGCCTCATCCTCATCACAGTTTGCACTTTCCATAACTTCACCAAAGTTGACAGCAACTCCCTCTATCAAGGCAACGACTCCTTCCTTGTATAGCTCTCCAACAGCTACTTCCAAGAATAACAAAATCCTCACCAGTATTATAGAAAATGCCAGTATATCTTTAGGATATAAATTAGGCTCAAATTAATTATTTCCAAATAATCCTCTTTTATTGATTGTTTCCTAATGTAATATTTGCTTTGCACATTTCTGTATAAATTCAGCCTGTACCTCTAGTACAAGGTAAGGAATGAGAATTGTTTCTTTTGCATAAACTTCTTTCACTTACTTCCCAATATTGTTTCCCACCAATCAAGAGCATCTTGCTTGAAAACAGCATAGCTCACCTTCTTCTCAATGGTGCACTTAAACTGATCCAGAATTCTCTCAGTGCCCCTTAACTATTCTTCAGCAACTGCGGGATCAGTGGTACCCGCAAAGGCTTTCGTACCTTGCTTTCTTATCTTTTCGTAGGTCTCATTTACCGTATTTCTTACTGGTGGTTGACTTATATTCCTCATCATCTATACAAACTCCTGCATAAAAGGATATGCAGCAGGTGGAGGAACTTAGGGTTGAGCTTGTTCAGGGCCATGAACTGACTCTGACGACTCTTCGGGGTCAACTTGAAGTGCTTAGTGTTCTTTCATCCTGAGATATGTAACGCACATCACTTTATGTTTTCTAAAAACTCATGCATAAGATGTAATGAATGCAATATATTTCATATCCCGAGGAAATCTAATCTCCGCACTGATACCACTTAATGTAACACCCTCAGTGCCACATTCACATGTCAACATTTTATTAAACAAGATTGTGCATATAAAAATTTTCCTTAAAAGATATGTATATTTTTGTATATATAAAAACTTTTAATTCGATACATTAAAGATACTTAATAATGTATATTACATAATGTACATATATATAATTAAAACAAAATGCTCAATGCCATGATGATGATGTGGACAGACATGGTTGCACTAAGTTAGCTTCAGACCCACTTGAGCTCACAATAAAAAACACTCCAAGCTTCTATCAAGCACACACTTCAGGCAAGTCTATCTATTACCTGAAAAACTACAGTTACAAAGGAATGAGTTTGTGATTCAATTAACAATTGATACTATAAGCAATATATAAAACTTCTCAAAAACTAATTAAGAGAAATTTAACTTAATTAACTAAAATATGGACTATACGGGCGTGTCTCTCTCCATGTAGTCTACTGGCCAAAATTCACAGTCAGAATATGGTCGGGAACACGACCAAGGGCTGCCAGTGTCTTTGTCCGTGTAACTCTCTATTCAAAATTCAATATTCATATATGGCCAAGGACACGCCCGTGTAACTCTCTGGACAGAATTACTACCTTAAACATGCTCGTGTCTCGATACACAGTCTGAGATATACCCGTATCTCAGTCTGTGTTCTCAACCTGTAATTCATTTGAACAATTTTCCTAACATCCTAATAAGTTATCCAACATCCAAACTTCTTTGTTGGCGCTTTATATACACCAACCACATTAGGTATATAATCCACAATCACATT
Source organism: Macaranga tanarius (assembly GCA_949673435.1). Classification (NCBI taxonomy): domain Eukaryota; kingdom Viridiplantae; phylum Streptophyta; class Magnoliopsida; order Malpighiales; family Euphorbiaceae; genus Macaranga; species Macaranga tanarius. Next base: position 7,445 of record CATIWO010417367.1, read on the forward strand.
TCCAAACCAAACTTCACATTCAAGTACACCATTACATATATGTATATCAACCTAATACAATAATGCATGTTATGCAAGTTAGTTATCCTTACACGTTCCACACACGAAGCACACATTTATCCTTTACTTTATTCCTTACATAATTCATATTTTCACAATCATGTCACTAGTGGCCATTCCTGAGACTCTATGCCTAGCTCAGTCTCAGATCTCACACGTATACATATACATTTTATAAGAATGGTCATATCTGAGACTCTCTGCTCAGCTCAATCTCAGATCATGGAGCTCAATCTCCACACATATACATTTTCCTCACATACCTTACAATAATTACTATACATATATTTTTCACCATCATAATTCACTATTCATTTCACATCCAACAACATGGTGAAATCATAATTCATACCACATCATGTGGCTTACACAATATAAGTGCTAATATTTATAATTCACCACAACCATTGTATACTTATATAACTTGTTCTTTCTATAATAAATGACACACATACACAATCAACATAGATAAAAATTATAAGTACCAGAGAATTAGTATATGTAAGTATTGTATTAACAATTACTTACTAAAAGCTTCAACTCCATCACAAGAAAGGTTCCCCCTCTATTGAGTAGGGTCTCCTCATTCTCTTTCAGCTCCTACACACCACTATATAATAATTTTCACAAATCAAATATAACACTCACACCTAACCTCACTAGATGCAATTAATTGCTCAAAATTCAATGTGACTTAGGGATGCATACATAAGTCCAATAACCCCCAAATTACTACAAAAGCTAGGGTTACGTGTCTACTTCAAATTCAAATTAGAATTACTCAATTAGAATAAGTGTGGAATTAATTATGGATTTTAGAATCCGTTCAGCTCAAAACAGAGCATCACTATAAGTAATAAAATGTTCAGCCCTATTTAACCCTTCTACTAATGAATTCAGTCAAAGCTTAAAACATAAAAGTTATAAAGAACTCTCTGAAGTTTCCAAAAAATCTAACTATGCCTAAATCAGAGCTCTATAGCTCCAGTTATAGTCAAAATACAAAGGTTGAAAATTTTAGTAAAAACAGAGCACGTAAATTACTACCAAAAACCCTATCCAAACTCAATCAAAAATATAATTAGCTTATCAAGAGATGTTCTTTAACTTTAGAGGTTGTTAATTACAGCTTAAACTCCCAATTCCTTAGCTAAATCCACACTCTCTCTCCAAATCCCTAGTTCTTTGAAGACAAATTTGAGTGCACTCTCCTCTTCTCACACACACACTTCCTCATACAAACAAATACAAGTCACTTTGGAGAAGAAAGAGATCAGACCAAATATTGTGATATTTATTTGCCAAATATCCATCTAGATCCTTAATTAAATACTTTTCTACCCAACTAGTCTTTAAATTTATGGTTGCTTCAATCAAGTCCCTACTATCCTTATAATCTAATCTTTTTCTATAATTCATACCCAATCTTAACTTAAATAAAGTCTATGATCTTACATGCATAAGATGCACTACATACGTATTACATACGGATGAAAATGGGTGGGTGTTATAGATAAAGTCTTCAAAAAAAAATGATAAAAGATAAAAACAAATTTTTTTAATATATTATCAATAAGTAAAAATGTTATTTTTCTAAAACTATATATGTGTATATATAATTAGGGCCCAAATATCCATCTAGATCCTTAATGAAATACTTTTCTACCCAACTAGTCCTTAAATTTATGGTTGCTTCAATCAAGTCCCTACTATCCTTACAATCTAATCCTTTTCTATAATTCATACCCAATCTTAACTTAAATAAAGTCTACGATCTTACATGCATAAGATGCACTACATACGTATTACATACGGAAGAAAATGGGTGGGTGTTATAGATAAAGTCTTCAAAAAAAATGATAAAAGATAAAAACAATTTTTTTTTAATATATTATCAATAAGTAAAAATTTTATTTTTCTAAAACTATATATGTATATATATAATTAGGGCTCAAAATTGGAATGGAGATATGGATAGACCTAAAAAGTCGAAGCTTAAAGCCAAAGCCCAAGCTCAAAGCCAGTTATGGGAGTTTGAAAAAATAATATAATAATAATAAAAAAAAGGGAAAGAGGGGGCGATGGGAGGCAAAATATGGGCCTAATAAATATTTTCAAACACACCGCTCTCTCAGTTCACCGCTTTCTCTCATAATTGAATAAATGGTTCCCTTTCTCTTATTTCCTTTGAGATTAAGTGGAGCAGAGGTTGTCTTCTCCTTCTTGTAAATCATGCTCACTCACTGCTTTTTCTTCTTCGTCCTTACCACCTAACCAATCAATTCACCACTTTCTCTCATAATTGAATGAATAGTTCCCTCTCTCTTATCTCTTTTGAGATTAAGCGGAGTGGAGGTTGCCTTCTCCTCATTGTAAATCATCGTCACTCACTGCTTCTTCTTCTTCTCCTTACCACCTAACCAATCAACCTTTACCCTCTTTCTTAGGGGTATGCAAAAATTAGCCGAAACTAAATAATCGAACCGAACTGAATAGTTTGGTTCGATTTTGGTTGGCAATGATTTTCAATTATTAGTTTCGGTTATAGCTAAAACAACTAAAAAACCAAATAAATATATAGACACACACACACGCATGCATAATAATGTATGTTTGGTTGAGTGATGGCATGTAATTCTTTCTTTGGAGACGACCCAGGTTCAAACCTTAGTGCAAATATTAGTTTTGGTTATAGCTAAAACAACTAAAAAACCAAATCAATATATAGACATACACATACACACACACATGCACACACGCATTCACGCAGGCACGCATGCATAATAATATGTGCTTGGTTGAGTAATGGCATGTAATTCTTTCTTTGGAGACGACCTAGGTTCAAACCTTGGTACTTACCATTCATTTTTTTTTAATTTTTTTTGAAGAATACATAAAGAAAAATAAAAAGTGGGTGGTGGTTGGAATTGAACCTACACCTCTTAGTCTATTACAGCGCACCCTTAACCAATAGATCACTTATTACTATCATTAATCTTATGTCTTTCATTACTTTTTATAATAATATCGATTAACTGAAAACTGACCCCTAACTTCAATTTTGGTTTTTATTTTGAAAAAAATTTGGTTTTAGTCAGTAGGGCTGAGTAATAACCGACCGAGCCTGAATTTTTGGTCTAGCCCAAACTTTTTTTTATCCAGTTCAATTTTTGACTTTTAAGTCTCATTAGTTCAGTTTATGGTAGAGAAAATGATTAGTTATCGGTTGACGGGTCGGGGGAGGCACTTCTTCTTCCAACTCGATCAAAATTTCAAAATTCTCTATAAACTAGAAAACAAAATTGTTTAGGATTAGGTTGCCAATATAAATAGGAAAAGCCCTTACCCTAATTCTCACTACCTATAACCCTTTATCCTCTGTCGCCTCTCAAATACTCCTCTCTCTCTCGAATCTTCTTCCTCTACTTTGTTCCCTTTAGAAATCCTAGATCCCTAATTGCCCTTCTTCTTCTTCTTCTCTCATAGAGAAATTAACATATTGTTTCTCCTTTCTTCAAGTTCTTTCTATTTCCCTCAAAATCACAATTTATTTCTCATTTGTTCTCTCTATTTCCCTATCTGGATGTGTGGGATCATTCTCTTTCTCTTATTCATGATTTTATTTACTTAAATCTTGTATTTATAGTAACATGATCTATTGATTCTTATATTTTGTTGATTTTTATATTGAAACATATGATGATTTAATGTTGATAGTATAAAAAATAATCATGCATGTGAGACCCGCAACACATGACCTCAAACAAACCCATACACATGTCCATAAGAATACAACTTAAATTCTTTTCAAGGACATAAATCATGTCATGCACATTCATACTCAATTATATATCATTACATTCAAGCAAGTAAAATAATTAACAAATCATATGTATATATTTTTTTTATGAAAAATAGCTTAACCTTGCTAGAC
>CATIWO010417522.1:0-25805 GCA_949673435.1 Macaranga tanarius
ATGACTCTATGATGATCTCAGGTCAGAGGACTACAATAACATCATTGTGATGAGAATAACTTATGACAATTATCCATGTAGTATTCTCATAGTGGGTCAATCCAGTACATCCTATGTACCTATGACTTGACTTTGTATCTCGTATACATGATTAGTAAAACATGATCATCAGTCAACCTCATACTAGTCTTCATTCATTATTTTCCCACAATAATGATCGACTAGGGATGATTTAGAATATAACTCATTTTTCATCTAAGAGTTTTACTATCAAGTCACACACTTGATGATCTCAGATAAAATTAAACATTCATAGAATTTAACAGAGTCAATATGATAAAATGCCTTTTTATTATAATGATGCAAAATAAACAAAGTCACAATATGGCCATAATACAATTGGCCTAGGGCACATCACTAACAATAGTTACCCATATGTTTAATAGTTAATTTTGATATGTTTGGAGTACTGCTTATAGGGTAATATTCAGAGTCTGACTGTTGCTGATCTCGACAGTTATACGACACATTTATATTGCAGACATGTGCTACGCGTGCAAAAATTATAGAGATTTTAGCTAACTTTAATTTTTTCACACAAGATTTTATTTTGAGTCCATTGCAGTTTGGTGTGCCATACTCCAGGCCATATTATTTTTGCTTGGTAACACCTCCTTTCTTTTTCCTCCTATTTTTCTTGAAAGTTTAATGATCGTTTCCACTGCATAATTATTATGTATTTCCACTTTTTAGTTGTATAAATTACATTTTTGAAGTTTATATTAATGTCAAGTATTAATCTGTAGCTGCTATTCTTATTTGTTCACTTACGGGCAAAAAGAAAAGCCTTTATCCTTTTAACACAAAATCTTCAATAATTAACTTTTTAGATCCTTAGAACCTTTACTTAGTATTGATAGTGGGACAACCCTATATGGATGTGGTCTAGCACTAGAGATGGGGGAGAAGTTCCTCCAATCATGTGAGCCAGTGGAGAGTTTTTTTGAATTCAAGCATTCTAGCAATCAAGTAGGTGCAGAATCTGGTTCTGGAGATTTGAAGGACATTAGAGAAGGAACAATGGATCAATATTTTGTCCTATAAAACTTAATAGAGAGGTGGGGAAGTTCTATGGGTATTTTTGTTATTTATGCACTCTTTGGATAGTGTTAGTAGCATTCAATTTGCTCATTTTTAAAAGAATCATTTTTTTCCTATAATACTTCAAATTTCATTTATCCGGATTCCAAGTGATGTTGTTGTTTCATAAAAAGCTGTTACATATATGTGAAAGGCACTAGATCCTTGTTAGCAATAGTCTAGGTATGATCTCAAAATTTGAAAATGTTCCCATCCCAACTGTAAAATGTTACATTATTTGAAAATATCCATGTTACATCTTGTGTAATCCTATGCTCTTTGTAGTCATGTCATTTACAATATTAATTTATTAATTATGTATTTGTCTTGAATTATTTAGAGAAGGATGCCTCTTCACAAATGTCTTCTTTTCTTTAAACTAATTTGACTATATATCTGCCAACAAAATTTTATTCTAAACTATGTAACTATTTATGATGAACAGTGCATATTTTTTCCTAGCTCTATCGATATCCACTCCGATCCCGATCTCTCCACTCTCTTCCTCGCACTCTCACAATAATTCTCTCCTCTCATTTGGATACTTCTAATGTTATCTTTTCTGTTTACTATTAATTTTAATTGTACATATTACAGAGATTGCTAATTTTTTTGTTTAGGCTTAAAACCTAAAAAAAATTATTTAATACACAATGCTAAAATGTTGTGTTATGTGTAATTGTTCAAATGAATTGAATTCTTACTAAATCATAATAGTTATTGCTTGAATTGTTATAAGGTGAAAGTTTTTGAAGAGTAATATGATTGCTGAATTAGGAGAATTTTATATGCCTTGGGTTACTTTTTTTTTCAATTCATGTTGGAGTTCTGCTCTTCACTTGATGATTTTTTTTTCTTTTTTTTTCTAGGTAAAAGGACTCTCCACAATGATGCCGTGATGAATATGGCAAATTAAGGTCATGGACACATAGTTCACTTCATTGGTACAAGGTGCATATTTGTTCTATTATTAGTCAAACCTCATTTTGTTATTTTTAGTTTGTATTTCAACTATGTTGACTACATTTAACTATCTTTCAACTAAACAGCTTGAGTCGCTAAATGTACTTTATTTGTGTACTTTATCCCGTATTTATCCATTAATATATGGATTCGTATTAAAGGGGCATATCCAAGAGGGTAAGATAAATTGAACTTTCACTTTTTCAATCTTTGTTGTGTCTGAAGTTGCTTATCTCTAAGTGGCTATTAGTACAAAGATTGTCACCTTATTTAAAGGCTGATATTATTTATATTTTCATTTTTAATTTTTATTGTGCTTAAAAACTAAATCTCATGGCTGCACTTCTTATGAGATGGAATTTGCTCGTACTCTTAGGCAGAGTAAAGTTAGCAATAAAGATATGCAAGGTAAAATCTTCTTTTATGTTTTCTTTTCTCCATTTATATTGTAATGCATGAATTGATGAACCATATATCTAATTTCCTAAGTTTATAATTTGTTATACATAATAACTTTTTTATTGTTGTATTGCAATATGGCTGGTGTAACTCACCCTGTGAAAGTTTGTACATTCACATTGCTCCTTCTCTGATGTAGCTTTTTCTTTTCTTTTACTGAAAGTTTGAAGATGTTCCTCTCTCACCCTCTCTAAATATTATTTTACTCTAATGAGCTTCTGATGCAGTATGTACGCAACATAAAATCTACTATGATGCTTGGATTGCTAATATTTTTCTATTATGTGGTGCTGGCTTTTTATTAGTTAAAGAAGATCAACAGATAGTGGGAAGCAAGGCACTTATGTCAGGTGCAACAACAAAAGTTGTGCGTTCTGAGACTAATTTTGCACCTACGGCACCTTAAGTCAAAGCAGAGCTTCCTATGTCCATAATGTATTTTTTAGAAGGCCAAATACCTCATTTCACCCCTAAACTTTACCGTTTTCACCCATTACATACCTGAACTTCAAAAAGTTGCAATAGGACATCTGAACTTTCAATTTGTGCCTATTTTACCCTTCATTCATCTTTTTTTGAGGCTATTAAATGCATGATTTACCAGCGTAGACCCATGCGTGTTTGCAGTTTTCTCCACGAGCGTGAAGTCAACAAAACATGGTAATGTGTATTTGTCAAGGGACTAAACTTAAATACATAAAAGTTAAAGGAATAAAATTAATAAAGTTTCAAAATTTTGTTATAATCATACCATCTTCAACCTTAAAATCTTTACAAATTATCATTGTAACCATCCACTCCCTAACCTGTTCAATCCCAAGAAACAAACCCAATAATCAAAAACCATCGTTCAATAATCTAAAAGCAAAAAGAATAGACCCAAGAAACAAAAAGTCCTTTGCAAGAAGAACAGACCCAAGTAATTATCAACACCTAATTAATTTTTAATTAAAAATAATAATTAAATAGAAACTCACAGAGTTGTAATTGCTAATAAGCTTTGAATTGGATCAAAAGCTAAAAGTGAGGCAGTTAAAAGCTAAAAACACAATTATCAATCACTCAATAAGCATTAATTTAGCATGGAATTGAGAATTTGATACCTCAGCAGTAGCTTCATATTGGCAAAAACTGAGGTACTAAATCAATAGCTTCTGCCCACAAAAAAGAATAAAATAAAATGAAAGCCAAATAAAACACTACTCAGTACATATCATTCTCCATCTTCCTCAATTACAATTTACAAATCATAGTGGTACCTCAGTTTTTGCCTTTCATGAATCCACAGATTCTCCTCCATGTTTCTCTGTTCTCATCATGATTCAATTTAAACCATAACCCATGAAAAAAAAATCTTTCTTCCCTACTCTTTCAATAATTCTATATGTTTCCTGAAATACCTAATACCCAATTATTGAAATGGCTTCCACTTCACTAATTGACACTTTTTTTCAATGCACACTCTTTTTCAATGCACATTAGGTTACCTTACAATTTCTCAATCTTTTCATGAATCAACTACATATGCCAATTCTGGCAAGCTCGTCATGTTTTTAGGTGACCCTGACTTCGGCACTGGAGCTCATGCTTTGCTCAATAAGGATTGTGAACTTGCTCGTCAAGCACTGGAGCAGTTTTGATCTAAGACTGGAGACTAACTGAAGACCACTAATCAACAACGTGACTCCAGTGAGGGATGGAGCAATAGAGAGATCGAAAAGAAGAATAAGAAATTGAGGTTCTAGAAATATTGATGATGACAATGATAAAGAAAAAGGAGAAGAAGAAGAAGAAAAGAGTCTATCTGCCTTTGTTATATCTTGAACATAGCAAATTTATTTTTAATCCCTTATTTTTATTATCATTCCTTTAAAGTATATATTAAATTATTAATTATTATAATAACAAAAATAGTGTTAGTTAGTTAGTTGGCGTGTTTTACTTAGTCCATGTTGGCATTTGTCAGTACATAATAGAGGAAGTATCAAACTCGCGCTGAAGCTATGAGTTACATAGGTGAAATAGGTACAAATTGAAAGTTCAGATATCCTATTATAACTTTTTGAAGTTCAGGTATGCAATGGGTGAAAACGGAAAAGTTCAGGGGTAAAATGAGGTATTTGGCCTTTTTAGAATCCCATTTTTTTCTATTAGTATAGGGTATACATACTGTTAAAGTAGATAAAGCTCATACTGCTAAAGCTAGTATTCTATTAATTCTATTAATTAATCATCTTTATGATTGCTTTAGCCCAACAGAGGTGGAATAGTCAATTCATGAGGATTTAAGGAACTATGTACAGTTAAACAGTGGAGCGCTACCAGTTGTTAGCTTTTAGGCATTTATGAACTCATATAATGGGTAATGCTTTTATTGTTCAATGACTCATTCTTTTATTTTTATGATTTTGATTCTTGATCTATGATTAGTTTTCTTATGATTATTTTGTAGGATTTCCCCACTTTGAACTGTTCTTTGATATTCCAGGATGATTCATTGGTTGATGGTGGATTCTCAGACTCCTCACTAAAGGTAATATCTTCATAGCTGAAGCATAGAGAGGGATTTCACCATATGCTGACACATGGCTCTATCTGATTCTAGCTTTTAGGGTTTTTTTTGTTCCTGCATTTAGCCTTTAACGCTTTTTCTTATTCTTTTTTATGTTTTATTTCCTCCATTTCACTACACCATCAATCAAAAACCATAAACCCATATTGGTCCTATGCCTTGCCCAGCAGTCTACTACCAAAGGTAGACCACCAACACTATCAAATCCACCATCACCACCATACTATAAGAGGTTAAGGTAAGGCATGGATTGTTGGTTGTGTTCATTTTTTTAGATTGTTGTGGTTATGATTCATTTGAGTAGCGGTAAGAGAAAAAATTTGGGATTTTTTTATTATTAGGGTTAAGGTTGAGATTATTTCTATATATTTTGATTTTTTTGTATGTTTTAAGGGAGATTACTATTGTGAAGTTATAGAGAGGACAATAATTGATATCGAGAGCAATTGGCATGAAAGGGATTTAAGGTGTTGAACTTTAATATTGATGTATGAACCAGTGATTGTTTGTGAACCAGATATTCATATTAATGGGGATTTAAGTTGTTGAACTTTAACCCATTGTAAGAGACACTAAAGGATTTAGGAGTTTTAAGTTGTTGAATTCATAATTTTTTCTTGCTGTTGTTTTGCCTTATTTTTGTTAGTGGCTTTGAGCCAATAGTGTATCTACAACAAACTAATGCTTTTGTTTGTTCAGTTTAGTGACATATATCAGTAATTTGTGACTGACTCGAAGAGGGAAGAATTCGTGACCAAACTGTAGGAGGTGGAGGATTAGTTGTATGAAGATGGTGAAGATATTACATTGCTAAGCTTGAAGAGCTCCAAAAGGTGAGTATTCTTGTGTTTGTTTATTTTTTTCCATTATGCCATCTATTAACTATTCCTTACCTTTGATTTTGAACTCATTACATGTTGGTTCCTTTTCCTTTAAGTTGAGCCTCAAAAGAAAAAAAGTAAAAAAGTCAAACATACTTGTGGTAGAAGTAATTTATGGTGGAATACTTCCAGCAGATGTATAGAAAACAGTACAAAGACATTCATATTTATGTATTGTATTTTTTTATTTTATTCTTTATTTCAGACCCATGTATGTGCATATTGCTATTTCAAACCCATGAATATGCATATTTCTCAGATAACTTTACAATAATAGTATTTTCATTTATGCTAACTGCTTAATTTGGTCAGTAGTTTGTATAATTTTCTACAGCTCTATATTTGATACTTAAACTTTAGCACCCAATAGAGTCTTAAGATGTAAAGCCACATTCATTAATATGATTATGATGATATTGTCATTAATCATATTGCAGATAGATTTATAGTTGATTAGCTATAATTGTAGAGTTTTATTGGGTGTCTATTTAAAAAGAAACATATCCTTATCTTATAGTTGCTGCTTCCTCAAGAAAACGAACAAGCTGCTCCATGGGATGGCTCTCCTATGCCTTGTAATAAAAGGATAAGAGGCATTCATATTTAATTAGCTTAGTTAAAGTGAGGCCTTCAATTTAGCTCATGGGTGATTGCTAATGGTTAGCTTTTAGCAAGAATTCCGTATTTCGGTTGCACATAGGGATTGATATTGAAGAATATTATAATGTCCAAGAAATGTTGAACAAAAGTGAATAGAAAATAGCCATTTTTGAATTTTGATTTCTTTTTTGAATGTAGAAATAAGTACAATGCTTTCGGCTCCATCTTCTCTTTTTTTTAGCTTACATATATCTATGTATTGTGGGTTTTGTTTCTTCATTTTTTTTGGCTTTATTCTTGCATTTTTAGTTTCTAAAATTATGGCCTATGGGTATTTAGAAGGGGCATTTGTTAGTTTTTCTATTAAAATAGAAGAGCAATGTGAACTTTCATATTATAAAGCACCCCAACTACATTCCAAAGTCAGCCAAAAAAGAAACCTTAAGGTTAATGAACTAGTCATATAAAATTAAGTTTTTCTTAACCGTGTCCATGTAACAATATAAAATCACATACACTATTTTCAAGAATATATGATTCAGTATCATGATTGTTAATGAAAAAAAAAAGCAAAGCTAAAGCTAGATTACAAAAAAAAAAACCTTTTGTTTTCCATTGAATACTTAAAATAGCCATATAATGCATGAACATCTCTAAGTGCATATTTTTCTATCTTTCTTTCATTTTTTCCTACATTAAGGGTATAGAGTTAGTATTATTCCATGGTCTATAATTCAATATTTGAGAACTGTCAGTAGAATTACTTTTAATTACCTAAAGGATATATTCTCATGATTATTGAAATGAACCATAACTAAAGCGTAAAGAAAATTTTGTTGCTTTAGTTTCATGATTATTAACAGTTTCTATGGCTTTTTGCTTCTTATTAATAGTTGGTGCCTTGGTGGGCTCCTTCAAAATTTGATCTTATAAAGTCACGAGGGAGCCTCTGATCCCACCAGTACCTCCCAATATTGGCTCTGAGAAGGTTTTGAAAAATATGGTATAGAATTCATAATTCTTCACAGGTTTATTATTTTATATTTAAATGATAAGCACAAAAATGTGTTGTATGGTGTATGCATTTTTATGGCCTTTTTACTTTTTAAGAGTGCAGTGACCCTTAATTTGATTGATAATAGAATTCAGTAATATATTGAACCTCTCTCCTTCTCTGTGTGTGTGTGTTTGTTTATTTTTTTTTGTCAAGGCTTTTATAGCTATATGCATTCAAATGATGAAAGTTTTTTTCAGCAATCTTAAATTAAAAGCCTATTTGGTAATCTTTTTTTTTTCTATCTTACATTTATAACAATAGTATTTTATTATATTGTCAATATATTTGAGGCATTATTATCTTTTTATCTAAATTATTTTATAGATTCTTGATTCTGGTATATGCCGTTCAACAGTTAAGGAACCAATCACTCTGGGTTGTTTTTCAGATTTAATTGTCAACACAGTAGTTGGTTTACTTTTGTGATGCCAATAAAATAAGCTATATAAATTTTATTTTAATTTACAGATTCAATATACTGAAGGTTAAATGACTAATATGCCATTGAGTCACTGAATGTGGTTACTCATGGCTAGCAACTCTTTCATCCAAGATTCCATTGGATTAATGTGGAAGGGTTAGATTATGTTTATAATTTGATATAAATCTGCTTTCTATACCTATGTATTTAATGACTAATACACTGTTAATTTTTCATCTATTTGGTTATTCAGGGAGGTTCAAGAATGCATTTGGAAAAATGACACCATTACTTAGTTTTCATGGTCATAATGTTTCATAGATGATGCCTTTAAATACCTCATTGTATACAGATGGGGATGATGACAGTGATTTAGAGGCCAATTTAGAGAAAAACTTTAAAACTGAGATTTCCCTAGCATAAAAGAGAATTCATCAATATGCAATTGGGGCATGTAGTAGCCATGAGATGATGGATGAATCAATGTACTATTTGATTAATTAATATTTATATTTTAGAAATTTTAATCATTTTTAATTGTACTTGGCAAAAATTTTCGTATGGTTTATCCAATTTAGTAGCATTTATATATTCATTTATTTATTTTAGATTTTTTTAGAAAAAAAGTTTAAAATTTAAACTCTCCCATGCAAAGCGCAGGTTGAGGCCTAGTTAAACTAATAAAAATAAAAATAATAATCAAAATAAAATAAAAAAATAAAAAGAAGAAGAAGAAGAAGAAGAAGAAGAAAAAGAAGAAAAAGAAGAAGAGAGTCCGATAATCACCCAATTATTTTAAATCAAAAAGAATAAAATTTAACACATACCCATTAAAATTTTTGGTGATTTGTGAGATGATAGATTTTTGGTAGACAAAAAAATAATAAAAAAAAAGATGGAGAAGTAAGCTTTATAAGGTTTGAAATGAAAATTGAATTGAAAAATCTATGGGTTTATTCTCTTTCAATAAATACATGCAAAAAATTTCTTCTTGAACATATTAATGTATTGTTGATGAGATTAATTTTACAAATCTTATAATATTTAGTATTGGATTTATGAGGAGAAGAAAAGAAGGAAATGAGAGGAGTACGAAGAGAAGGAAATGAAAGGAGTAAGAAGAGCATAGAAGAGAAGAAGATAAGAGAAAGAAAACTAGAGGAAGTAAATAACATCAAAATGAAAAGAAAAAATAAAAAAAATACTATAAAATTGAAATACACATAGGTTAGAAGTGGAAAAAAATGCCGTGTTTTTGAAATATTTTATTTTACTTTAGATATTTGTGATATTTTACTAAGTCTATATTTTGATATTTTAATATTTTTTTTGAATTTTTATAAAAATGCCCCAAAAACATAATTTAATAATAAAAATACCTCATAATTTAGTTAATTACCCCATTGATGTAACAAATATTACGTCACTGTCCCGTCCTTCTTCAACCTTAAAAATGCTGAAAAATTTTTACTTTTTCTTATTTTTGTCTATTTCACGCACAACCACCAACAATAAAATTTTTTAATTTTTCAATTTCTACAAATTCAAATGTCAAGAAATTGAAATTTGAAGTTTTTTTTTTAATTTTGATTTTAATTTTATGTTAAGTTATAGCTCCAAAACTACCAGCTCATTTGTGTTGGTAGCGGAGATAATGTCTCTAGGTTGAGATCTTTTTCAATTAACGGAGGAGGAAGAAGGAGAAATAGAAGAGCCACTGTCTTTTTTTTCCTAATAGGTACTTGATTTTTGAAGCAAAACAAAAAAAAAATGAAGAAAAAGGGGAAAAAGAAGAGTCAATGTTAGTTCTTTTAGTGGGTAATTGACTTTTAAAGCAAAACAAAAAAATAAAGTAGGGAAAGAAGAATAATCGCTGTATTTTGTTTTGGTTCTAGTTAATTAATTTTTTTTAATAAAGTTGGGTAATCGTTATATTTATAGCAAAAGAATAAAAAAAAAAAAAGAAATGGGAAGAAAGTAGGAAGTGGACGTGATTTTTATATCAAAGTAGGAATTGGATATCTCCAAGTTCCTTTTAATTTTTTTATCTAGCAATTAAAGCATCAAAATTGTGCAAGTCTTGTGGCTATCAATATTTTAGTGCTCTTAAAAATGTCATTTAGTAATAAAACTATAAGTTCAACACTCAATATAGTATCAACAAATCCAAGTATCACAGTACAACTATATATCATGCCCAAGATCTCGTATTACAATATTTATACTACAACGATATCTAGAGTAGTAAATTGTAATAAACCTAGATAATTAAATGATACACACTAAAACAAGAGTATGGAAGAAGATAACTATCGGTTTAACTGCGGAATCCTGAAAAAATAAAATTGAGAGGAGTCAAACCTCACTAAGTAAGCCAATATTATAAAATGTATGCTAGTTGAAATTCTTTATTATTATTATTATTATTATTATTATTATTATTATTTCAAAATCATAACTTCACAAAATCATAATTGTATATCTAAATAATTTTTTTAGAAAAAAACCATATATGCAATTAAAACTCATTTAGTTTTGTTACTTATAACACCCTTTACAAAACATTTGATAATTAAATAAATGAGTAATAAAAAATATATAATAATATTAATTAAATTATTTAGGTGAAAAATTATAGTAGAACCCTAAACCACAAGTTTAGTAGTCTTTTGGCTCTCTTATCCAAATGACTCCCAGTTTCTAAGAGCAAACCATCTATCGAGCCTCCAGCCTCAGTTGGTCACTTATTCCAATATTTACTGATGGTTGGCTTCCTAAAGCCAACCATCAATTGAGATAACCGGCCTCAGTAAATAACTATAATATAAATCAAAATTCACCAGACCCGAGTGTGACACCCCTCCCCACTGACTCCCTGCCGGACAGTACCGACACTCTAGCTGCTCCGCCCGAGACACTGACATGGAGAGGCGTCACTCTAAGTAACAAACCAGCGAACAATCTCTATTTAACAATTTCTAGTATAATCCATCAGATATAGGTAACATTATCCGTAATAATCATCCAAACAAGGGTTATAATACACGACTGATATAATATACAACAATATAGCGTACTACAAGAGGATTGTTAAGAAATGGATTTTCTAAAATATATGCAAATGTATACCAAAAAGAAAAGATAAACCCATCTGCCCTTACTCACAAGGTCAATCTAGACCTAGAGAGTACTGCTATAACTACAACAAAAAGGTGTAATTACTCTCTATCACAAGTCCTATCTCATAACAAAAAGAAAGATGATCTAGACAAAAACTAAGTCAAGGATAACAAGACCTGAACTCCAGTAGTAGTGACGTGTCTCACTGTAATCACTGTCAAACATCTGTCAGAAAAGTCCAACCTTTGTGTGTGTGTATAATTGTCGACTACTATCGGCTCTAAGATAACTCTGAAAGACAATACAACATCAACATCATGACGGACATAATACTTGACCTCCGTCTCTGCCCCATCTACCTCGTATGTCATGGCGGTCCATATAATAGCCATATTATGTACAATACTAATAAGATCTATTTTACACTAAAAAGAAAATAAAAATAGAGTGGTGAGTATTTTCTTAAGAAAATATCCAGTGAATGGACATACTACAACGCTATCCCAAGAATCAATAAGAAATAACAATAATCCAGAATAATTTAGAAATAATCAACTCAATCAACTAATCTTTCAAAATATCATTTAAATCATATACATAGCATAGTACAACACAACACAGTTCACCAAATATGAATAGGAATAGGTTTTAGGTTGTCATCGATGTAGTAGGTACCAGTTAGCATATCGAAGGTCCAATCTAGGTATGCATATCGATCTATATCCACTCGGATTAGCCCCAAAGGCATACAAGAATCTCGAGTACTGTCCCAAAGATAGTTACAATCTCATAACTCAATTATTGTACCCTAAGTACAATAATATCAATCAAACGTGAATTGCTGTGCCCTGGACACAGTCTTATATCTTACAGAACCCCGCTGTACCCTGGACATGGTCTTACTATAACCACCTTTCCCTACTATGTACATGTACTCAGAAATCATCACATTTTCATAACCAATCATGATTTCAATCAAATCAAAACTCTATATTGTTCCCAATATCAAATACAATACAAATCAAGGTTTAAAACTGATCAAAAGTAACTCAGACAATATTTTGAATCACTAAGGTGCCAGATTATTACAAAGGCGCCGCTTTTGTTCCACTGAGGTACCGCCCTTGTGTCAATAAGGCACTACCCTTATCACTTGCTGAGGCATCACCTTAAGGCTTCATTTGGGCAGAGGCACCGCCTTAGTGTATAGTGGCACCGCCTGATCGCCTGTAATGTTCAAATTTTTGAAAAGTTTTAAGTACAGTAGCGAAAATTTGATCCAAATCATCCAAAAATCAATCAGGAGTATGTATAACAATAGAAGGATTAAGGAAAATAAGTCCACTCATGAAAATGCAAATTCCTTCCCTTTTTCCTCTCCGTCCAGACAATATTTCCTTCATTTTTTTCTATTATGTCTTCCTCTGTATCATCATCTTCTTCCTTTTATCAGAAACAGTGGCGGTTTATGCCAAATTATAATTTAATCCCCTAACTTAATTTCTTTCAATTAAGTCCTTTCTCCAAACTTATTTTTCTTA
Organism: Macaranga tanarius; assembly: GCA_949673435.1. NCBI lineage: Eukaryota > Viridiplantae > Streptophyta > Magnoliopsida > Malpighiales > Euphorbiaceae > Macaranga > Macaranga tanarius. Next base: position 12,755 of record CATIWO010417522.1, read on the forward strand.
TGATTTAGACCTAATCCAAAATAACTTAAAATAAATCAAATTATTCGGATACGAACATGACACCGAGAGTTATACATCAACCGAGCATCATATAAATCATAACATGCCCGAGAGCTAAGCATTAACTAAGAATCACCATTCAAATACTCATATTAAGCCTGAGAGCAAAGCATCTATCGAGCATTAGAATACAAATTTTCATTGAAGAGCCCGACTCGAAGATTAAACCGGTGCACATATAGTCCTAGTGACATCCACCAGGTAGCCCGTTCTACCAGTCTTTTCCAAAATCATTTGATATTTATTTATATAATAAACTTTAATAAATAATATACATGAAAATAAAAATGCCTTTTATTAATAGCCATAATTTTCATAATACCAACATTAATAACAATCATAATAGCCAAGTGATATCATTAACAACGTAACATAAATAACATACTTTAACTCAATATCAATATTATTTAAAAACCAATTATTGAAGGATATAAATTTTTAAGATAAATTACCTTTAAATATCATTAATTATACTATATCATTATGCATAAATTGTCAACACATATTTCAAAATATTAACTTATCAAACAACCTATGGACACACACAACCAGCTTAATAATCCACCTAATTTGCACCAATATATTTCTTTCCTTTTCCAGCACCTAATGCATACAATTATATTTATAATTCATTAAAATAATAGACTTACATACTATCCTAATCGTGCAGCTCGTAGGTGAAATTGAAACTATGCAATTAAACTCAATTCAACAAATTTAGCTTAATTATTCTAAAGGGATATATTTTAAGGATAACTTTGAAAAATTAATGAGAGCTACACAAGAGGTATTTGAGCCTCATCTTCTGCCTACTTTTAGATATGTATTTGTAGTATATTTATAAAAAGTTTCATTTTAATTAGTCAATTATAAAAGGAGTTAAGGGTAATTCAATACAACTAGCTTAAACTGTTCTGGCAGCCAGAGCACTAAAATGTATGGCCTCATTAGGCCTTGCTATAAGTAAAATCAGCTCCAACCCAAACTATAAAGTTATAGAGAACTTTACAAAGTTTCTTTAAAAGTAAGTCAAACTCAATTTAGAGCTTCCTAGCTCAATATATTAAAAAAATATAGAGACTAGATTCAACTCAGGAATTCTAACTTAATTATGTGAACCTAATTTAGAGGTAATTTTAAAAAATTTCTAGAACTTATAGGAAAAGAATTTTGAGCTCAAATTTTTTTATTATATCAGATATATGTTTAGTATATGTTCTAAAAATTTTACTTGAACAGGATAACTACAAAAAGAGTTATAAGAAGATGAATTCAACTAGCTCAAAAATCCTGGTAGAATGAGCAATAAAATATTTCCTCTTATTAGATTAATTTGAAGATTGAATCAACTCAAGCTTAAAGAGGCAACATTTTAGAGAACTCCCTTTAAAGTTTTCAAATTATTAAAAAACACCTAATTTAGAGTTTTCTAGCTCAGATGTAATTAAAACATTGAGACTAAAAAACCAAGATATCCAACCAAAAAATAGCAGCTTACGAACCCTAACTCAAATTAATAAAAACTCTTAACTTACCAAATGAACCTCTGGAGCATTTTAGAATTAAGATTACAGCCTGAAAAGTAGTTTAGACCTTCAAAATCTACTTGGAAAATTAACACCAATTAGAAGAATGAAGTTATTTGCTCGCCTTTTTTTTTTCTCTAGCATATTGTAAGTGTTAGGCTATTGTTTTCACCTCAAGCACATTTGTGCTTTTAAAGACAAAGAAAAGAGGTTTCTAGACTTTAATTAGGACACATCAAAGTGTAAAATATCCCCTTAGGTCCTTGATAAAATGGTTTTATTACCTATCGACCTTCAAACTTTTAATTGTGTCATTTTTAATAATGATTCCTTTCAACTAACTCCATATCATTCATCAACTTTTTTATTCTTATTGTTCACTTCACTTTAACTTCATATGGCTTATTTTCTTATTATTTCATTAATTTTAAGTGTCATTAAAATTAAAAAATTCTCGTTCCTTAACTAAGTACTAACCTCGGTTCAATCCTAAGCTTTAGCTTAACTAGATGCAATACTCGATACAAGTTTAAGGATACAAGTGTTACAACAATTTCATCACCAAAGATTAAAAGTACAACTCATAGAGTCCTTATATGCCCCTTTAAGATTGGCTATAAGAAGACAGGTCAATCTTGACTTTAAAAGACTAAAATGAAGACCGAGGTAATGACTTAACCATAAACATAAACATAAACATACATACTAGAACAAAACCATAAATATTCACTACAATTACATTCAAGAAATCTTGAGGATCTTCTTTCAATACTAGTAGAAAAATAGTTTTCCATAATTCAATAGGGAATTTACGTATACATGAAAACATGCTCTTTTTATAGCCACCTTCCATTTTAAAGAAAAAGATAATTTACAAACGTATGATCTAAAAGTGTTAGGTAATTTATAATGCATTTTAAGAATGATTACAAGATATTACATTTACGACTACTTTGATTCAAAAAAAAAAAACTCAAAATTATATCAAATCAATACATTTAAAACTAATAAATTAGCAATGAACTTAACATATAAAATAAGTTAAAATCATAATTATTTAAAATTTTCTGCATATCAATTACAAGATATTACATTTATGACCGCTTTAAGTAAAAAAATAAAAATTATATCAATTAAATAAATTTAAAATCAATGAATTAGAAATAAACTTAACATACAGAATAAATTTAAATCATATAATTGTTAAAATTATTTTAGTATAGAAAGCAAATACAATAAATTGAAAATTTTATAATACAATTTAATGCAAATTATATCATTGACAATGTATCTTCCTAATAATCTTATAAACATTAAATATGATAATATTCTCTGATTTTTATTAGAACTTTTAATAATACTAACAAATTATTATATTGTAGCACCCACAAAGTGCCACATACACGTGCACCCAATGAATAATCAATTTATGACATGATAAAAATTTTCTCAATAGATATTCATATATATATATATATATATATATATATACATAAAATCCTTATTCGATACATTGAAAATACTTAATATTGTATATTAAGTAATGTACGTATGTAGTTAAAATAAAATGCTCAATACCATGACGATGTGGATGGAAATGACTGCACCAAGCTTTTCTCGAACCCACCTGAGCTTTCTATAGAGCACACTTCAACTCTGGCTAACTATGCATGAAAACCACAATTGCAAAGAAATGAGCTTGCGACTCAATAAGTAATTATTAAGATAAGCATACATATAGTCTTCTCAAGAATTAATTAATATAATATAATAAAAACAACTGAAAGTAAACTTCACAGCTGATTTTTACCATAGACCAAACTGGCGAGCGCCAGTGTCTGCTTGGAGACAACCCCACTGGCGAGCGCCAGTGTCTGTTTACAGCAAAAATTCTTATTTGACTTGCCTGAGTCCTCCACCTGATAAAACATTTCATATACATTCCAAAATAATTCACAATTACAATACAATATCATCAACACTCACTTCACTCAAACTCAATTCTTGGCGTCACAATTACGCCATATCACACCATTCCAAGAAATTCACATTATATATATATATATATATATATATATATATATATATATATATATAAACATGATGCGATAATGCATGTTTATGCAAGTTAGTATCCGACAGGAGTTCTCAACACACGTCACACATGTTTCATATAAAGCTCACTTTTTCTTTTTCTTTTTCTTTTTTTTTCATATCCAAGTGGCCATTCCTGAGACTCTCTGCCCAGCTCAGTCTCAGATCTCACACGTTTATATATCTCACATGAATAGCCACATCTGAGACTCTCTGCCTAGCTCAGTCTCAGATTCATTTTTATTGGAGGCTCTCTGCCCAGCTCAGTCTCCACACTCACACGTTTTCCACATATTCCTCACATCAATTATATGCATATGTATACATCATTCTCACAACAATATATGTATAACCATACCACCTCAAGTGGCTTACATTATTCACAATTTCATACCACCTCAAGTGGCTTGCATTATTCGCAATTTCATACCACCTCAAGTGGCTTATATTATTCACAATTCCATACCACATCATGTGGCTTGCATAACATATATGCCAATATTCACAATTCATTACAACACATTCTCATATTCATAACATCAACATACACAATTATAAATGGAGAATATACCGTTCATATACCAACCATATACCATATATATATATATATCATTATTGCCACAATGAATGGCATACACAAATCAACATAATTAAATAATTATAGTTACTTGAAAATCCATATATGTAAGCATTATGTTCACAATTACTTACCTCCAAGAAGAAAATCTCCTCCTATTGAGTAGGGTCTCCTCTACCTCTTCCAACTCCTATACACATTCATACATTAAATTTAACAAACAAATATAGCAATTCACCCTAAACTCACAAAATGCTACCTACTGCCTAAAAATTCAATATGGCCTAAAGATGAACACACAAGTCCAACAACCCCTAAATTTTTACTGAAGCTAGGGTTATGAATTTAATACCAATTCCAATTAGAATTACTTAATTTGGACAACTATGGAATTAATTATGGATTTGTGACACAAATCGGACAAAACAAAGATGACAGCAAGAGCAAGAAAATGTCGAGCCCTGCCAGTCAATTTTAACAATAAATTCAGCTCAGGGTCAAAATATAAAAGTTATAGAAGACTCCTTAAAGTTTCTATAGCATTAAACCTTGCTAAATTTGGAATTCTAGAACTCTAAATATTACCATCTAACCAACACACCAGAAAATTCATAAATTAACCTATATACTACTGCTATCATATTTGATATATGAAGTTCATGATGCTTTTGAAAATTATAAATACATCCAATAATCACCAAATTTATATAGACTTTACATATATGAGTCTAATTTTATTCCCAATCGAAATCATACCATTAGCACATGTAGAGAATTAATTATGAATTTTTTAATCTATTCGGATAGAATAGGACAAGCAATAAAATGTCCGGCCCTAATTGCTCATCTTAACAACAAAATCAGTCCAAACTTAAAACATAAGAAATATAAAGGACTCTCTGAAGTTTTCAGGAAGTCCAACCATGCTCAAATCAAAGCTCTATAGCTCAAGATATAGCACAAATAATGGGACTGAAAAATAGAGGAAAACATACCCAAAATTTCCAAAAATCAAAATCAACTACAACAATCACAAAGCATGTAAAACTTACCAAATTAGGACTCCAATGGCTATAAAACTTCTAATACTTCCAAAGATATGGATTTATCACTTGAACAAGCTCATAAACTTTCCAAATAAATCAAGAAAATCTCTTTTATTTCTTCCCAATTCTCTACACTTACACACTATACTAACACACACACATATACATATACATACACACACACACACACTCACCTAATCAAACACCACCATTTGTGCACATAATTAGCCAAGTAAATTGTCTCTCTAAAGTCTTCCTCCCATAATTACATATTTATCACCAATTAACAATAATAATAATAATAATAATAATAATAATAATAATAATAATAATAATAAAATCTCTAATTAAATATACCTAAATATCTCCACAATTACCCACTAATCTCCATAATTACCCACTAACTCCTTAATGAAATGAGCATATTACACAATACCCCTATAACTTTCTATTGTGACAATTAATTCCAAACTTATCTTACAATCTAGTCCCTCTCTACAACACATACAAAATCCTAAACTTAAATATAGTCCACTATCTACTATGCATAACATGCAATACATATGTCATAAATACGTCTGCTAAAAGGACGGGTGTTACATTTCTTCCCCTCTTAAAAAAATTTCATCCCCAAAATTAATTACTCACCATTTTCCGAGAACAAATATGAATATTTCTACTTCATTAGCTCTTCTACTTTCTATATTGCTTCTTTAGGTGAACAATAATTTCACTTTACCTTTCGATCTAGAATTTCTATCGATTCTTTCACATACATCAATCCTTTAGAAATCTCTATCCCCAGCTCCTGTATCACGTGACTAAGATCCGATTTATACCATCTTAACATAGACACATGGACTATATCATGAATAGAAAATAGTTCCCTTAGCAAAGTCAATTTATATAACAATATTCTACCCTTTTCCACAGTTCATACTATCCCACGTATCTAGGACTCAATTTTCTTTTCTTTCTAAATCTTAAAATTCCCTATTTAGCCTTCTTAAAGCTATACATACTTTCCCACACTCAAATGAAAGAAACTCAGAAACACTCTAAAAACATACTTAATATTATCAATTCAATTTATTCACAATTGTATGGTATTCCATCAATCACGAGTCTCAAACTTTTATATTCATCCTTTCATAGTCTCCATAACTCTTTTATACAATAGATCTCATTCACAACGTAAGCTCAAAATATATCTATCCCCACATCATTTAATATTAGTATAGTTACCCTTAATGATATAATTAATATTCTCAATCAACTCATATATAGAGGATTACATATATATAGCCAAATATGTGCATTTACATCTCATCGACTCTAACACCCTCAATTATCAATTCCTTACTAGAAGAGTATAAATTCAATACACAATTTAATATACATCATACAAATCTCATATCTCAATACTTTATTTAATGTTTTTATGTATTTCAACAATAAGGATAGCATCTCACAATAATTCACACATAAATATAAAAATTCACACTATTACATTTCATTCTCATTGTTTGGTATCATTTACCTTGTTGATGGACACTTAGCCAATCAACTTATTAACATTTTATATAGTCGATGGTCATAAGCCAATCAACATATCAACATTTACTTACAAAGATATCTCCATTTATCTCTAATGAACCAAACTCACATTCATAATATATACACACTTACAACTATAATTCCAATACCATCAAATTTTATAACACAATTCAAGTAGCATAATTTATCCAAAATACTCATCATAATAACTCATCTACTCCATTATATTCACATAAAGATAATGAACAAATAAGATTTATGCATTTCCTTCATTATCAATGTGAGTCTATATCATTCATATGCATTTTAATTATTAATAGCATACATACAATACCAAGTTTACAATATACTCACTTGGTATATCATACAATCAATACCAAGTCCACATACAATTCTTAATATATCAACTCCTAAATAAAATTAATATTCTATTAACAAAATTAATATACCCTTGTATCTCATCCATTATATCTAATAACTACTTACTCAAATACTTTCCATCTCAACAAGTGAGAGTTCTTCCTTGCTCTTTATAGCTATTACATAAAACTATACATCAAATCATATACAACACATCTCACTTTCACTCTAATTCATCTAATTCAATCCATTATATATAATTCGATTTATAATAAAATCATGTACACAAATCCCATAACTCTGATTTCCTACAGGAATTGGCATTATGAGTCTATTTTAATGCCATTGGTGGTTGCAACTTCTATAAAGACTGATATTCCATTTTCATACATTAACTCTTCCCTGTTGCTTTCTTTGTTGACTACCATAATAAGAATTCAAAATTTATGACATCTAGGTTACCTTGACTCAATTCTTTATGAGTGAAAACATGTTCAAACTTCTGTTATTTCCTATAGTTAATGTCTTTCAACTCTCAATATAATTACTAACAAAGAACTCCAGATCATAAGTTAAAGAAGTCTCATCATATGATCATAACCATCCGAATATACATACTATTATTCTTTCTCTTGTATTCACAACTATTCTGTCCTTTGCCTTGAAGCCTTAACATGAGTCACATAACTTCCATTATGTTGTTAACGAATTTCAATCCACTCCACTCATAATTTCCTACTCAAGGAAAAATAATTCCCTTATTCTCAATATATCTTTACTAAAATATCATACTAATATCTAATATATTAATTATTTCCAATACATAATCAGAAATTTATGATATCCATACCAAATTCTGAATGTCATCTCGGTAAGAGAACATTCTACTGTCTAAGGTTACTAATATCTAAACTTTCAAATTGTCCTTCCCCAAAACACTATAACATCTTTCCATTAATCAAACAAGTCCTCATCTCATAAAAATAAATAATTAGTCTTCATCAAAATATAGTTCACTAAGTCATAATCAACACATAATTGCTCTTCATCATCCTTGTTCAATATAAACAGAAGTAATGCCATCATAATGTACTATTTAATCCATTAATTTATCCTCTTTCAACTCCCAAGATACTATTCTTTATAAAATAATCAATACTGATGCAATCTTGGGTATAATTAAATTCCAAATCTGCTTTCCAATACTGAATAATTACTATTATTTTTGAAACACCTTAAACAACTCTATAATTATAAATTTACCCATTCTTCTCGAATTAATCTTTACTAAATCTTCAACATTCATTAAATAGGCTTCTTGCCTATTCCAAATCACATATGGTGTAATTGCAATTGAAATTAACAAACATGTACAATTTTTTCTTCACCCACTATCTCTATTTTCTCTACTTACGAATATGTATAATTATCTCTTTATATAACAAGTTCTAATATATTGATAGTTCCATACCCAATTTATTCCCAAAATAATACTAATCCTTCTTCAACTCCATAACTATTAAGTTCACACATTTTATATCAGGTAATAGTTCTAAACAAAATTCTTATCTCTATTTTTTTCCCGTTTGTATCACTTAACTCAATTAGTTGTGATCTTTCATCACTTCTTGTCAATGGACAATTTTTAACAAATTGATTCAGTTCTCTACAATAATAATATATCCTTGACTTAGGACCCCGGTACTTGCCTGAATGTTTCTTACCAATATCGTTGCAATTGCATCCTGGAAATATTATACCACCCATAAATTTACCATCAACTTTTCAATTTTCGGACTCTTCAAATTCCTTACTAAATCTTTCCTTCATTAGATAGCTGAACAAACGCTCACTATATCCTCTAAATTCACTTTGTTGACATCTAGATTCTTTTAGCTTCTAAAACTCTCTTTCTTCCCCGATAACCCTTACAGCACATAATGCAATTTCTACTGAATCTCTGCAATTTAATGGTTTGATTATCATTCTCTCTCTCAAATCTCTAAATTCAATCCTTTTTTAAGTCTCTTTTACTTTAACTCATCTGTTGTTACCTCAAGAACATACTTTGATAATCTCTCAAATTGTGCCTCATAATCGGCTATAGGTGAATCATTTTGCCTCAATTCTAAAAATTCAAACTTCTTTCTATTTACGTATTCCTCTAAAATATATCTCTATAAATGCTTTAAAAAAATCTATTCAAATCATAGTCATTAGTACATTTTCACTTCCCAGTATTGTCTTTTACCAGCCTAGAGCATATTATTCAAACAATAACACTGCATAACTAATTCCCTTTACATCAGTATAATCAATTTAATCTAGAATCCTTTTCATATTCTATAATCATTCTTTGCTATGGGAAAATCACTAAAACTGTAAAACCTTTGCACCTTGCTCTCTCATTTTTCATAGTTCTCATTAACTGTAATATCTACTTGCTTTTGACTCATTCTTCTCATCTCTTAATCAATTTACTAATATACAAGAACATGCATCTTATGGAGAGGTTATAAATAGAAATTGATTCAAGCTCATATAAAGTATGCACCAGTATTTGCCTAAAATTTGACTTGGATGACTTATTTGGCCGATGGGTTGAGCTTGGTGTCCTTCCATCCTGACATATACAATGCATATCAACTATATGTCATCTATAACTTATACATGATATGTCATGAATGCATCAAGTTTCATATTCCCGAGGAAATCTAATCCCTGCTCTGATACCACTTAATGTAGCACCCACAAAATGCCACATGCACGTGTACCTAATGAATAATCAATTTATGACATGATAAAAATTTTCTCAATAGATATTCATATATATACAAAAAATCCTTGTTCGATATATTGAAAGTACTTAATATTATATATTAAGTAATGTACATATGTAATTAAAACAAAATGCTCAATACCATGATGATGTGGATGGAAATAACTGCACCAAGCTTTTCTCGAACCCACCTGAGCTCTCTACAGAGCATATTTCAACTCTGGCTAACTATGCCTAAAAGCCACAATTGCAAAGTAATGAGTTTGTGACTCAATAAGCAATTATTAAGATAAGCATATTCTCAAGAACTAATTAATATAATATAATAAAAATAACTAAAAGTAATCTTCACAACTTATTTCTACTATAGACCAAACTAGCGAGCGTTAGTGTCTGCTCGCAGACAACCCCACTGGTGAGCGCTAGTGTCTGTTTACAGCAAAAATTCTTATTTGACTCACCCGAGTCCTCCACCTGATAAATCATTTCATATACTTTCCAAAATAATTCACAACTACAATACAATATCATCAACACTCACTTCACTCAAACTCAATTCTTGGTGTCATAATTACACCATATCACACCATTCCAAGAAATTCACATTTAATATATATATATATATATACATGATGCGATAATACATGTTTATGTAAGTTAGTATCCGGCCGGAGTTCTCAATACACGTCACACACGTTTTAAACAAAGCTCACTTTTTCTTTTCTTTTTTTCATATACAAGTGGCCATTCCTGAGACTCTCTACCCAGCTCAGTCTCAGATCTCACACGTTTATATATCTCACATGAATGGCCACATCTGAGACTCTCTGCCTAGCTCAGTCTCAAATTCATTTTCAATGGAGGCTCTCTGCCCAGCTCAGTCTCCACACTCATATGTTTTCCTCACATTCCTTACATCAATCATATGCATATGTATTCATCATTCTCACAACAATACATGTATAACCATACCACCTTAAGTGGCTTGTATTATTTATAATTTCATACCACCTCAAGTGGCTTACATTATTCACAATTCCATACCACCTCAAGTGGCTTGCATTATTCACAATTCCATACCACATCATGTGGGTTGCATAATATATATGCCAATGTTCACAATTCATTACAACATATTCTTATATTCATAACATCAACATACATAATTATAAACAGAGAATATGTCATTTATATATCAAAAATATACCCAAAGTATACCAACCATATACCATATATATATATCATTATTGCCACCATGAATGGCATACACAAATCAACATAATTAAATAATTATAGTTACTTGAAAATCCATATATGTAACCATTATGTTAACAATTACTTACCTCCAAGAAGAAAATCTCCTCTTATTGAGTAGGGTCTCCTCTACCTCTTCCAACTCCTATACACATTCATACATTAAATTTAACAAACAAATATAGCAATTCACCCTAAACTCATAAAATGCTACCTAATGCCTAAAAATTCAATATGGCCTAAAGATGCACACACAAGTCCAACAACCCCCAAATTTTTACTGAAGCTAGGGTTATGAATTTAATACCAATTCCAACTGGAATCACTTAATTTGGACAACTATGAAATTAATTATGGATTTTTGACGCAAATCGGACAAAACAAAGATGACAGAGAGAGCAAAAAAATATTGAGCCTTGCCAGTCAATTTTAATAACAAATTCAGCTCAGAATTAAAACATAAAAATTATAGAAGACTCCTTAAAGTTTTCATATCATTAAACCTTTCTAAATTTGGAGTTCTAGAACTCTAAATATCACTACCTAACTAACACACCATAAAATTCACAAATCAACCTATATACTACTGCTATCATGTTTAATATATGAAGTTCATAATGCTCGTAAAAATTATAAACACTTTCAATAATCTCCAAATTCATACAAAATCTACATATAAGAGTTTAATTTCATTCCCAACTAAAATCATACCATTATCATATGTAGAAAATTAATTATGAATTTTTTAATCCATTCGGGTAGAATAGGGCATCAGCATAAGCAATAAAATGTCTAGCCCCATTTCCCCTCTTAACAACAAATCAATTCAAACTCAAAATATAAAAAATATAAAAGACTCTCTAAAGTTTCCAGGAAGTCCAACCATGCTCAAATCAGAGCTCTATAGCTCAAGATATGGCATAAAAAATGGGACTCAAAAATAGAGGAAAACATACCCAAAATTCCCAAAAATCAAACTCAACTACAACAATCACAAAGCATATAAAACTTACCAAATTAGGACTCCAATGGCTATAAGACTTCTAATGCTTCCCAAAGATATATATTGATCACTTGAACAAGCTCACAAAATCTGCAAAATAAATCAAGAAACTCTCTTCTTCTTCTTCCCAATTCTCTACACTCACACACTACTAGGGCTGAGCGGGGCTCGGAGCAGTCCGGAGAATATAAATTCTCCGGACCCGACCCGAACGTCGAAGATTTTAAAAAAAAGTTCTCTGGACCCGGACCCAAAAATTAAAATCTTCACTCCGAATTGCTCCGAAAAATCGGAGCAAGTGATGACGGAGATTTGGAGAAAATGGAGATTTCAAATCGGTCCGGAGCGAAACCAAAATTCGGAGATTATATTACTTATTTACTATCTAAAAATTCATGCTTAAACCATTTATTATATTTGAAATTAATATTTAACAAATTAATAATAGCTATATATCTTATTGTTACATTATATTAACTATATTATATCTAGCAAATAGTGCTATCTTCCTTATAAATTTTATTTTTAGGTTCTATTTTAATATTTATACTTTAATAATTTTACATTGTAAACATATCAAACAATATGATTATAATTTGAACATATAATATAAGCTGATTATAATAGCACAACTTTATAATGCATCATAAAAAAAAATTATGATATAAGATGATTATAATAGTACAACTTTATAATATATCATATAATATAAGATGATTATAATAGTACAATTTTATAATACATCAACTTATCAATAAATTGATTATCAACATTATAATTTATAAATTATAATAC
>CATIWO010417679.1:0-20196 GCA_949673435.1 Macaranga tanarius
ATTACTTATTGTTAATATTTTGGAATTCATTATATGCAATATTTATATTTCAAACTCTACTTTTATTAGAAATAATTGTAATTTTTTTAAATGAAAGTAGAGTTTGAAATATAAATATTGCATATAATGAATTCCAAAATATTAACAATAAGTAATAAAAAAATTATCAAAAATTATTGTTAGTAAAATAATGTATGTATGTATGTATGTATGTATGTATATATATATATATATATATATATATATATAATTTCGATCTAATTTTAGAAGAAAGAAAAAAACTATTTCTAAATTTTATTAAAAGAAAAAAATTGGATCATCAAAAATATTTTGTTTCAAAAAAGAAAAAAGAAAAATTTTCAAAATTAAAAAGAAAAAATTATATTATTTGTAGTTAACGAAGTATATGAGTAGTATTAGAGTTTAAGAGAAAATGAATTTCTAAATTCTTTGAATTTTAGATTAAATTGAAAAATGTCTGGAGCATTAAAGTATTTCTGTATAAAATTTGAAGGACTTAAAATATAGTGAAGGTACCAATTTGAAACAGAATTAAAACTTAAGTAACTGAAAAGATAAAAATCAAAATTAAGGAACCAATTTGAAATGAAGGTTAAAGTTAAGTGACCATTGGGACAATTTACCCCAAAGGAGTACTATATATATAAATAGCCTATGGATAAAAACTATTTCTATATGAATTATGTCAATTGAATTAGCAGCAAGAAGAGTGAACCATGCATGTGTATATACATCTATAAGAAAAGTTTACAACTAGCCAGGGTAAGGCTACTCTTTTTGGTGGGTGGTCCTCTACTGCTAGGTACTATATACTACCCTTATCCTAGTTTTTTTTTCCATTATTATTGTTATATTATTGTGTCTTTTGTTTTTGTACACAAAGTAATATTTAAACAAAGAAAACTAAAAATTATTAGGTTAATTTTTATTTAATTATAACAATTTATAAATATAACATCTACCCGGTCATTAAAATTTTTATTTAATTATAACAATTTATAAATATAATATCTAGCTACTACACCCGGTTATTGACTATAAAAAATAAATGTCTATTGGTATAAAAAATCCAAACGTTTGTAGCATTGTATAATTTTATCCCGACTTTTTAATTTTGGTAAAAATGTCACAATTTCATTAATACTTGACAATTTTAACACAAATATATATTTGGTTAAAATCAAATAAAAGATGTTGATGTGATATCCATAAAATGTCAATTTTACCCTTTATATTGTAATATTCATAAAGAAAAAACACATACTTTGCCTCATGTACTTTAACCTTTTTTTTACATTGCCCCCTTGTATAAAAAAATTGACACATTACAACTCTATACTTTTATTTACCGGTACATTGAACCTTTATTAAACAGAAAGAGATAACAACTGTTAAAAAATATTCAGTTTGATCTTTATAATTTTGAAATATTTCTTAATCCTTATGATTTTTATTTTTAACAAATAAATCTATACAATTACTAAAATAATTCAATTAAATTTAATAAAAAATTTTAAAATTATATACTTTTTATTTAATTGAAATATATATCATCTATTTCTAATAGATTTATAATATTAAAAAATATATAATTATAAAAATTATAATATATTTTAATTGTTCATTGAATATTTATATAATTAATACATAAATGTGGCAATACATGATAATTTAATTAATAAAAAAGGCACATAAGCTATTTAATAAATAAAATACTAGTAAAAATTTATAATATTTTTCAAATAAAAATAAAGAAAAATATTATCACACATAAATATTTTTCTTACAATTAATACTCAATAAATTAATAATTCTATTAATTAATATTTTTAATGAATAAAAATTTTAATTTACTATAATATTATATTTAAACTTATAAATTTATATTTTACTATATTTGAAAAATATAATAGACCTTACTTGTATTTGAATAATATACAAATTATAGTTAATTAATTACTAGTTAAATTAAAATTATTTTAAAATTTTTAAAAAATAGATATACGATTACAATTATAAATTATATAAACTACTTCTTGAACTACAATTATAAATATATTTATATAAATATGATAAAATCTATATGGGTGAATATGATTTATTATATTTCATTTATTAAATAGCTCATACATCATAGTTAACATCTTTTTCATATATTATTTTTCATTCATATTTTTTTAATTTTATAAATATTCAATAAATAATTAATATATATAAACTTATTAGAAATAAATGACCTACATTTTAATTTGATAAAAAAAATTAAAAATGTACATATTTTTAAAAACTTTTAATAAATTTAATTGGATTATTTTAGCAATTATATGAATTTATTTGTTAAGAATAAATATAATAAGCATTAAAAAGAAATATTTTAAAATTACAAGGACCAAACTGGATATTTTTTAAACTGCAGTTATCTCCATCCATTTAATAAGGGCCAAATGTGTTGGTAAATAAAAGTATAGGGTTGCAATGTTCCGATTTTTTTGTACAGGGGGACAATGTAAAAAAAAAAAGTATAGGGGCAAAGAATGTGTTTTTCCATTCATAAAAGTCTATTTGCATAAAAATCTAAACTTTTGTAACTTTTGACAAATTTATCCCATTTTTCATTTTTTAAAAAATATTTCAATTTAAAATCATTTAATCAAAATTAAATAAAATGTGTTGATATGATAATTTAAAAATTAAATTTACATGTGATAAATTTTTAAATTTATGATTAACTATTATTTTAATAAATTTTTTAAAAAATTATATATGTGTGTGCATGTGTGTATTCATATATTTATGTAATAAATATGATAATTTTCTTTACATTTTAAAGTTAGATATTTTTAACTACTTTCAAATAAATAATTATGAAATAATTAACATTTTAAATTATTTAAAGTAATAATTTTTATATTAAAAATAAATTTAATTTTTAAAATTATTATAATTAAAATCATTTATGAATTTAACAATTTTTCAATAGTAAAATTAATTCTTTTATTATTATATTTGAATTTTATTTAATTTTAAATAAATAATTATTTATATTAATAAATTTGAAAAATTAAAATATTTTATCAAAATTTAAAAGTTGGGATGAAATTGTTAAAAATGTTGAACGTTTGGGTGTTTTATACCAATATAACATTAGATATTTAAAATATTAAATAGAATAAATTTGACATTTTATAAGTTGTCATATCAATTTTTTATTTAATTTTAAACAAAAATTTAGTTGTGCTAAAATTATCAAACATTTACTAAATCGAGATATTATTATCAAAATTAAAAGATTTAGATAAAACTGCAAAACATAATAACATTTGAAATTTTTACTCCACTAAGCCAAAAATAAAATATTCATTTATAATGATCACACAAGTGTGTGTAGGGGTGTAGCCTATGTTGTTATTATTGTTTTCTCCGTCTCTCTGTCCATTTCTTCCCCAAATAACTGACCATTTCCATGAACCAAGCAAACAAAGCATGTCAAAATAATATTTAACTGGGATTTTTTTTCTTCTGGTGGTCCTACATATATATCCCTAAAACCTATATGTGTATATATATATAAAATAACTGCGCCCAATAGCTGATAGGTTTCTAATTTCTCTTGTAGTTTAGTTATGAATCATTGATAGGCTCCAGAGAAACACTTTGCCCCACGTTCCTGCATGACAAGCTCATCACTCACACAAACACAGAAGAAAACAAATTGAACTGGGATTCTCTGAGCAATACTATACAAGGGTTTTGTCTTCCTACAACTTAAACAATATCAACTAAAGCATCCTGCCATGTGAAGCAGCCCAATTTTTTTATTAATCACACCAACATAATATATTATATCAAATATTTAATTGTTCATCAGGACAACTATTATAAATGCCAAAAACCCACTTTCTTTGCTGACTATATATTGGTCTTAGTTAAACTAACTAAATTAAAATCAATTAATTAAGGAGTAATTCAGTGATATTCTTCTCTAAGAATATGTTAAAATATGTAGTTTGAATTCTGTTATTTCTAGTTTGACAAATTATTTTTTATTTACTTAAAAATATATTTTTTATTATATAGGTTATGAAAACTTAAATAATTTGATCTTTTTATTAGTTAAAAAATAACTAAATTATCAATATCTCTTAATTCAAGTAAAAAAAAAATAAAATCTTTTAAATAAAATTTCAAAATTAAAATATTTTATATAAAAAAAATATGAAACATTAGATGAACTTTCTTTACTTTACTATAAAATTCATCTAATTCAAATTTCAAAATAAATAAACTTTATGTCGTGACCAAGTAATCTACTAAGTAAAAAAAAAAATTAGGAGATGTCTACAAGCACTGGAAGTAGTAGACGTGCATAATCAGTCGTCTTGGTGCGTGCTGCAGCTGTAACAATGCTGTTGATACGCATGGCAGACACTTAACGAAGCATCTGATGCTTCTCGACGTCAGCCGTGTACCGGCAACCTCACCGGTCACACACATCCTGTCCATCTAAGATTATATTGTTTACATATACGGCTTTGATTAATTATATATTAATTTGTAGCATATATAAATATAAATATATAACACTCACCAGTCACCACCCTGTACTTTGTCCTTTTATTTAGTTTATTTATTTTAGATTACTAACACCCATAATTCTAATATATACCCCATTTAAGCTGAGTCAAAGTAGGGGGCCACATATTATATATATATACATCATATTCATATCATATCAATTAATAAGCTTTTTTTTTTTCAGTATTTTCTTTGACTTTTTCATATTCTTATGGTTGGGGGTTGAATGATCCAATTTTTATAGATAGAGAGAGAAAAATAAGAATGTAATGCAATTAAATAACAAAATAACAAGTTAAAATGGCTAAAGTTAATTATTCAATTATGCATTTTGGAATTTAGAAGAAACAAGAGATGAACATTTTCTTTTTAGATCCAACAAATATTGAAATATATAAGGGTAGATTTCTTTGTTTTGTAACTAGAATAAATATATATTTTTTGATGTGAACCACTGGTATTCAAACTGGATAGTGTTAACTTTCTAGTTAAATATATATTAAAATATTAATAAACTCTCACTTTCATGAGAATTATATTCAAATTTTAATTAGAAGTAGTTCATAATTTAAAAAAATTTAGAAGAAAAATATACCTGATTATAAATTAAATTTATAATTTTTTATTAGTAAAAGGTCAACGAATCTAAATATTGATGAATTGTGCAACATGAAGCACATAACATGAGATAATTTTTTATTTTTAAATTATTTAAAAATTAATTTCATAAATAGAAAACAATATGTTTAAATCCTACAAGAAATGATTACTAAGTTGCTCACTTTTTTATTATCTTAAACGATTTTTTTTTTTTCATTTTACTCAATGTTGAACCGAAAATTTATTTATGTAACATAATCAAATGTAGGATACAAATTGGTACTTTTGTTTTACCTAGTTTTTAAACATGTGGGATTAGAGATACATATAGGCGCGAATTAATGCTACAATACTACTACTGCTCCTCAAAAATTGGGGGGAGTTTGATGAGAGGTGGGGCTGTTTTTACTGAGTACCAACCACAGTGCCTATAGTGGCTAGGCTCAGCCAACTGGGAATTTTGGTACATGTAGCTAGGACCTAGACCATACAGAATGAGACATAAATTTAATCTTTATGCATAATGTTATCAACTAAGAAGCTTTTTTTCAAAGTAGTGCAAAACCACTTCCCATAAGACAAGATATGGTAGTGATGTTCATCTCATCTTAACAAGAAGATTATAAACATAAGCTAAATACTATTCATTATTAACCCGAGGAAGAAGTGCTCTAATAACTATTTCGTTCTAAAAATATTTTAAAATATGAGATTCAAATTCTGTTACCATTAATTTTATAAATTATTTTTCATCAAAAAATTAGCTTTAATTACATGATATATTAACTTTTACATTATATAATTTTTCTATTGATTAAAAAAATACTTATTATTTTAATGGTTTCTGTCTATTCACATTTTGGGAACTGTCAAACCTCATTCCATTATCGATCTCTAATTTTATGTGATTAATTAAATTAATGTAAGGTTTTTTTTTTTTGGATAATTAAGCTCGGCTGGCTAGCCCTTGGATTGTGTACCACGTGGTCCTTACCCATGTGATTTAAATTACTTTACTTTACTTCACTTCTAATCGGAACTACTTATATTATTTTTGGGTAAATTATGATTTACCCCCTATTTTACCATACTGTACTACTTCATTCCTAATATTTAAAAAATATATTTATTCATCCTTTTATTTTGTAATATTATACTATTTACCATTTCCGCCAGTTTTTCTATTAAAATTGTCGTCAACTAATGTAAAATTACCAAAATAACCTTTAGTGTTAAACATATTTACTATTTACCTCCTCTATTTAACTCTATTATACTATTTGCCCCTTAACACTAAAAGTTATATTTTTCATTATAATAGTAATTATATCAATATTTATATCAAAAGTATTATTAATTAATTATAAAATTATGATTATACTATTTAATAAAATAAAAAATACTTAACTTTAACTTTAATTTTCTCCAATTTTTTCTAATTACTAATTAATTATTTTTAATTTCAAATATCTCCATTTAAATATTAACTTGAAGCATTTATGTTGCATAATTTTTTTTAATTAAGTATAAATACTTTTTTACCTTCAAATTTTATTTTTATTTGAATTATTAGTTTAAACTATTAGGTTTATGAATTAAATTAATTAAAATCATTTTTTATTTTATGATTGAACCACCTTTTAAATTAAATATTATTTTGGCCATTTATATATATTTAACAATAATTTTAATAAAAATTTTGATAAATAGAGTAAAACTGTAGTAATGCAAAAAAAAAAAATATGTATTTTAAATTTCAAGGGGTAAATAGTATAATATGATAAACTAGAGGGGGCAAAAAGTATTTATTTCTAATCAAATATATATTCCTCTGGAGGGTATAATTGTCATTTCATGTTAATTAACTGTAATTTTAACAGAAATATTGACAAAAGGGAAAATAGTATAATATTGCAAAAAAAAAAGATGAATAAATATATTTTTGAAAAATTAAGGATGAAATAGTATAATAGGGTAAAATAGAAGAGGTAAATTGTAATTTACCCCAATCTTTTTGTTCCTTTATTTCTTGGATCGTTTACAGATCCCCATGTTCCTTTTTGTTTGTTGTTTGTTTACCACTTTTTTCCGCTCTCTTTTTCTTATAGACTGATAGTTACATTGATAGTAAAAAATATATAGGAAACGCATAATTTTGATTTTCGTAATTTCAATTTATAATAAAATTAATTTTATAATATTTAAGTATTTATATTTTATATTTTTTACACTTTATATCTTATCACATAATATCATAGTTATTTTATAAAAATATAATATTAAATTTAAATAATAAAATTATTTTATATATAATTTACGATAAAATTTAATTAATTGACTATTTTTAAAATATTATCAATTTATTTTTTATTTATAATAACTTAAAACTATGTTATTATAGTTAATTGAATGTTGTATCACTTAATAAATGATTTTAATATCAAATATTCATATTATTTTAACATTAAATTATAAATTTTTAATAATATTATGTAGAAGAATATCAAAATGTAAAATTTGTAACATACACAGTCCCGCCTAGTTAGCCTGTTGGCTAAAGGGCTCTTCCAAGATCCCCTTAGGGGATTTGACCGTCTAGTCTACTAATTAAAAAAAAAATTTAAGAATATTTAAATATCACAGAAAAACCGTGAAACTAATTTTGTCACAAATCAAAATAACATGAATATATGTGTACACCTCTTGAATAACAGTAATGGTTGAATAGTAGGGCTGGGACTGTTATTACTAATAGTGTTTGGCATAACTAAATGTTGGTTCTCTAGATGCACCATTTACAGGGTGGTTAGTTCCAGTTAGGTGTGGTGTAAGGAGGCAATATCCTAACCTGGCAGGATATCTATATATACCCACCAACCTTTGCTATAGTAGTTTATTTGATTAATCGGAGGATGATTTAGAAATCCCAAGCTGGCACTTTAAGTGTAATAGAAGTTAAAAACCATTGTCATTCAAGGACACCTATTACAATTAGCTTAGATATCTAAACAATTTTCTTTAATTATACAATTATCATTTGAATATTTTAAATAATGTTGTAACATATATAATAATAAATCTTGATATTTAAACCATCAGTTTATAAATTAAAAAATAAACTGATAAAAAATATCAAATTTAGGAACCATGAATGTGTTCCTTCGAATAAGTAATACATAACTTCTTAATCATTAATTGAAGATTTCCTTAAGAATTAGAAAGGAGAAGATGATATAGAGTCACGTTATTGCATGACATGCAACAAAAATGGTTCTCTTCATGCAAATTTTGTCCTCAATTATAGGGTTCGGTCCAGCAACTTGTACCAAAACAAGTTCTTGATTACTGCAACGCAGAGAAGACAAGAAACAAGACCACAAAAAAATGGAAATGGCAATTTTAATGTGTTGTGATAAACTTGGTCTTGAAGAAATGCCATTGATTGAGAAACAAGATCAGATCCACGATACCCACGACAGTATATAATTTAAGCAAAGGCAATTAGCAAACCCCCTTTATTTCACAAGAAAATTGTTAGTATAAAGAGGCATAGTTTAAGCATGAACATATATTAATTACGCTACTTACCTCCGAAATTTAAATGTTACATTTTTTTCAATTTTTTTTAGGGAATTTTTGTTTTGTTACAGTATTCATTTATTCTGTTAACTTTTTTCACTTAAATTATTTTAACTAGTTATAAATTAATTATAATAACATTTAATGAGCCAACATGATGCAATGGCAGAAGATGCATGGGAGTGGGGTTCGAATTCTACCCCACCTCTTTCCCAAATCCCCTTTATAACTTTGTAAAATAGTAATAATAATAACCTTTAAAGAAATGTAAAACTTCAAATCTTAGCTTTCAGTTGGTCAAAATTTCAGTCAAATACTAAATAATCATACGTAATCCTAAATCTATTAACTTAAAGAAAAATTTGTTGACCAAGAGTGAGGTAGTTTTTTTTTTTTTAGCATTTAAATGGAGTGGTTAATTTCCAACACTATAGGGTAGGAAATCAAGGAGGATAGGGGTTCGATCCTTGCTCTCCACAACATATGTTCACACTTTTTACCACTTGAACTACTTATGAAGGACAAGAGTGAGGTAGTTAAATGGTAAAAATTCCATTCTTATATTATAAAACATAATGAGTTTAATTTCTAATCACTGCACAGATGGAATTGAGTGAAAATCCTGTCTTAGATTCAAAAGAAATAAATTTTAACTAAAAAATTACTTGTTTTTCTAATCACAATATAATTAGTCAATTCATAGGTATGTCACATCTTACTAGAGGCTATTATAGTTATTCTTAATTATTTAAGGTTAATTTTGCTGAAAATTTTAAGGGCAAAAAAAGTAGGATAAAAAATATAATTTTTAAATTTTGGACGGAAGTACTATTATAATTGGCAAAATATAGAGACAAACTACTTAGTAAACTTTAATATCTCGCACAAGCAGGACAAAGAGATTAAGTACAACATGGACTGAATCAGACTGCTGTGGGCTTCCCAGTGCAGTCCACTGTCCACAAACAATTGAAGCTAATGCATTCCAAAAGGCTATACACCATTTCTAGGCGCTTTCTCTGTGTATGCTTAATCATAAAATATCACTACCAGTGTAAATAAATTAAAATTAAATTAAATTTTGTCAATACCCATAAATGTTTTTTTTTTTTTTTTTTTTTTTTTTTTTTTTTTTGTCGAAATGCATATTAGGGAGTTAGTTATTAGTGTGTTAGTGGGGAGGGGGCCATAGGGATCAAACGGACCCACACAGCTATACCACTGTGGCAGGTGCCTTGCCACCCAGACCAACCTGTCTGGGTAATACCCATAAAATTACTAAAACCATGTATGCAGGGGAATCTGAAACCTTAAAATTTCATCACATCCATGTTAACGTTAACATCAAACGCTAAAAACATCATCGCTTCTTGTACTTAAAACTAACGTCGAGCTTCCTAACTTCCTTTTCCTTTGAAATAAAGCATAATTTTTAAAGCACAAAAATGCTACACTGCAACAATTATCACTTACAGTTTCGAAATAATTTGTGGCTAAATCTATAAAAATCTGTAGCTAAATATTTTAGCCACAAAAACAAGTTTTGTAATTGACTGTAACAAAAAATGATGTAGCTAAAAGTTAGCTACAGAATTAAAATGTTATGTAGCTACTTTTCATATTTTTTGCTACATAAATTATGATAATAAAATAAAATTGTAAAAATATATTAAATTTAATTGCTACAAAAATATAAATTTTGTAGAAAAAGATTTTAATTATTAATTATAAAAGTATTAATTTATGGCAAATAAAGTATTTATAATAAAATTTAATACAAATAAAATAATATGATATTTTTTTATCTTTTCAAAAGTTTAATTTAATTTAAGATTTGGTTTTTTTAACTGAATTTAAAATTTAATTTTATCTTAAATGTTACTTAACTTTGGCATTATTTTTTAAAAAAATATATCTTTTAACATAAAATGAAACTAATGACTTCTATTTATAATAAAAAGAAAAACTTATTTTGTTATTTGTTTTCAATGTGGGATATGAAACCTTTTAGTTTCATATTTATATTTATTTAATCAGCCACCATTGAATTTTTGCAGATAAAATTAAAATTAGCTATGAATTTAATATTTAAAGCTAAAATTATAAATAATTAGTTACAAATCTATTAATTTTTATAGCTATATAATATTATCTAGTAGCCACGATGTCAAATATTGAGGCTAAAATTTTAATTTTAGCTATAAAATAAGAAATTTTTTAAAAATAGCCAGAAAACTAAAAATAATATCAAAAGCCACATTGACCAAAATTATTTTCAAAAATAGCTTTAAGGAACTTTTTTTTTTTTTTTTTCAAATATAGACCATATATAAGCTAACTTTTTTCAACTAAAAGACAAACATTCCAAAACAAACACTAATTCCTAAAAAGTAACAGAAAATAAGCTCAATAAAATCGCGATCTCAAACACTAAAAATTCTTCTCCAATCAATTTCAACTTTCTTTTCAATCAATCAAATTCACGATCAGATCAAATTTTTTCTCCAATCGATTTTAGTTATTTTCTCTTCTGAATTTTATGACGGAAACAGAAAATAAGTTCCTTCAACAAATTAAGTTTATCGATCTAAAAAAGTTAGATCTGCAACAACTTTCTTCAACAAATCAGAGTTTATGGATTTGAAATCAATATTAAAACAATAACCGAAACAACATTGAAGATCAAAAGCAACAATCATTCACAAAAACAGGTACGCACCTCGAAAATATATTAGATATAATTTTCTATTTTTCTGTAATCATATTTTGTCAATAAGAAACAATAAATCACGATTATAAAAAATATTAAAACTTGATTTACACAATATAAATGCTTTTTCAATGGTTAAAAATAATATTGGACATCAGTTTCTTAGCAACAAAAAGCAAAAACAAAAAATAAGAAAATAAAAAAAGAAGAAGTAAGGCAACAAAAAGAAACAAGAAGCAACAAAAGCTTAAAACATCAGTGAAGAGAG
The DNA here is from genome assembly GCA_949673435.1 of Macaranga tanarius. Lineage (NCBI taxonomy): Eukaryota > Viridiplantae > Streptophyta > Magnoliopsida > Malpighiales > Euphorbiaceae > Macaranga > Macaranga tanarius. The sequence goes on from CATIWO010417679.1 coordinate 11,754, forward strand.
AAACTTAAAGAAACAATAAGCAATAAAAACCTAAAATTACACAAAATATACAAAAAGAAACAAAAAAGAAACAAAGAGAAATAAAAAAGCAATAAAAAGAAATAGGAAGCAACAAAACCTTAAACATCAGTGAAAAAAAGCAACTTAAAGAAATAATAAGCAATAAAAGCTAAAACTTGACACAAAAAGAAACAAACAGAAATAAAAAAAGAAAATAGAGAAATAAAAAAGTAACAAAAAAAACAGGAAGCAACAAAACCTTAAACATCAGTGAAAAAAAGTAACTTAAAGAAATAAGAAAAAATAATAAGCAACAAAAATCAAAACCTAACACAAAAATATATAAATAAAAAATAAAAAAAATAAAAAGAAACAAAAAAAAACAAGAAGCAACACTACTTAAAACACAAAAATAGCTAACCAGTTTCTTTAATTTTTTAATTACAGGTATAATAGAAGTCATACCAGTCTTCATTCATCACAATGGAAACTGGAATAAAGCAATGGATTATATTGATTTTGATGTGATAGGAATTACAATACAACCAAACTGCAGCTTTCATGAAATGCTGAAAATAATATCAGAGAGGCTTCGAATCCAAACAGATTTATAACAAATGATCATACAGTATAAAATCAGAGAGAATTATCCACCTTTAACAGTAGAAAATAATGCAACTCTCTTCTTCTACTTGCAACTAAAGAAGAAAGAGACTGATTTCACCAAATTCCCTCTATGCATCACTATTGAGAAGAAGAAATTTATAGAAAAAGCTTCAACAACAACATACTGCAACAAAAATCAATAACTCAAACAGATCTGGTATCAATTTCTGAACACAACTCAACAAACACATAAGCAAATAATTAAAATTTAGAATATCTGGATTATGCAAAAATAATGACAGACCTCCTTCTACTGAAAGATGGCAGTAATGAATCATCAACAATCTGCAATAAAAAAAAGCAACAGAACCTAAAGAAGGTGTAATATACAACAGCAAAGAAGAATTCAAAAAACTATTAAGACTTACTGCTGTCAAGAACCACTTCTAATACAGAACTGTTAAGACAAACACTCTCAACTTTGTTGCTAAATGCTTGGATAAAAGATGCAAATGGGTGATAAGAGCTTCAAAAAATAGAAAAATAGATAAATTTATTGTTAAAAAGTTCAATAACATCCACACATACAACATGGACATCAGATTAGCAGACCAAAGATAAGCAACAACAACTCTGGTGGCTGACTGCATAAAATTAAAATACTAAAGTGTCAAAACCATATACTCGCCAGCAGATATAATGAGAGACATGAAAAAAATAATATAGCATCAATATCAACTGCATAAAAGTATGGAGATCAAGAGAAAAGGCACTTCAAATGCTAAGAGGTAAACCGGATAAATCCTATGCACTTTTACCAAGTTTCTAATACATGCTAACGACAATAAATCCAGGATCAACTGTTGATCTCGATACCAAAGAAGACCACTCATTCCTCTATGTGTTCATGTGAGACCCGCAACACATGGCCTCAAACAAACCTATACACATGTCCCAAAGAATATAATTAACATTCTTTTTAGGACATAAATATATGTCATACACATTCAATACTCAACATACATCACAAAACTTCTAGCAAGTGAAAACATTGATCAAGTATAAGAATTTTTTTTATAGCTGCGCCAGGGGATTGGCGGTCGCCAGTGGCTGGAGGCAGCCAAGGGGACTGGTGCTCGCCAGTCACTGGCACCTCCTAGTGGCTGGTGGCAGCCCCTCCCCTGCTTTGTCCCAAAACCAGCCTAAAATATACTTAATTGCATTTCATGCATAACACACTTCTAGAAAAATATTTTTCACACAAAATGGCACAATTTCTCATTCAAAATAATATACATAAGTTCACCACACTCACAACATTCACATGAACTTCACAAATCGTACATATATACAACATATGTCCTTGCTAGAATGCACATCACATAGTGCAATATTCACACTATATCAACATCTCAACTCAAACATTATTTATCCCCAAAATATATATATTATCATTAAAAATGATGGTAATGCATGACAATGAGATGGAATATGGTTCACCAAACACACATCGGGCCTCTGGAAGCCACTAATATAAGCACTTCAAGCTCTTCTAACTATTTCCTGAAAAATAGTTACAAAGGGGTGAGTTTGCGACTCAATAAGCAATTACTAATATAACTATATATATATTACTTCTCAAGAACTAATTAAGTGATATATATATAAATATAACAAGTGCTTAATATATTAAATTCATACATGAATCATAACCCTAGTTCCAACACAATACCCATCATGTATAGCATTTCTGTTAAATATATACCAAATTCATATACATAAGGTATACACGAATTCACTTATCTTTCCAAATCATGATAAGTACATGTCAACTCATACAAGTCACCGTTATACCAAATACCAATCATATATAGAATATATGCTCATCATTTACCGAAAGTATGCACAACATCTTTTAAACATATATACACAAGATATACAAGCTTTAACTTACCTTTAAAAGCATTCCTCACACACATCAATTAATACATATAAATTATGCAATATCACATTAGTCATAAATTCATGCATTCATAACACAACATAATTTGGTTTCCGGCCGGAACTACCTCACATGCGCATTTTTCATAAGTGGTCACATACTGAGACTATTCGTCCGGCTCAGTCCCAGTTCTCATATCCTCGCATTTCATTTATTAGGTAGCTATACTCCCAGCTCAGTTTTCCCATCTCACATTTCATCTTTTCTTATATGACCATTACTGGAACTATCCACTCGGCTCAGTTCCAGATTTCACAATCAGTGAAGGCTATCCGCCTAGCTCAACCCTATTATTTCACATATTCCCCACCATTTCTCATCATCATCAATCAAGCCACATACACATTTTTAATTCCCATTTTAATCACTTCTCATGCACATACACATTTCAATATCCATATTTCACTTCATATTATATTTAATCATAATTAATAATATCAAAATCTGTGTATGTATATCACATTTCACACATCACATAACTTGCTCAATTCTTTCATGGTAATACATTTCTCACAATTTCATCATCATTCAATCAAACCATATAGGCATGCACAATTTACATTCAATAATCATGCCTTACTTCACATCATATTCAATCAATTCATAATCTATATAGTTCATTTTCATACCACATTCAATCACCATTCAACATCTTCACAATATATATATATGTTACTTCAAACCACAACACACAATTAGCCTCATATGTTCATAGCACATTCACAATTCACATGTCAATAGCCATATTTAATCCCAATTCATCATTCTCAATTTATGTATATATGTTATTCCAAACCACATCACACAAGTTGCTTACTTCATTCATGGCAATTCATTTCTCATATTCAAAAGAATCAATATAGATAACATTATATTAGTATTCACTTACTACAATGTTTCAACTCCTTCAAAAGCCAAACTCCCTTAGTGAGTAGTACCTCCAACATCCTTATCAATGCTTACACACAATCATCCATCAATACCATATAGTAAGTATGACTTTTGCATCCAATCTCAACAAAATGCAACTAAATGCAACCCCCATACTCTAGGTTCAATATACCCAAATAATTCACACACAAGTCTAAAAATTATAAAAATATTACTGAAGCTAGACATATAAGTCTACTTCAAATTTCAATTGGAATTACTTAATTTAGATGTGTGTAGAATTAATTATGGATTTTTAATATAACTTGGGTAAAATAGAAAAAACAGAGTTGCCAGCATAAGCACAAAAATGTCAAGCTGTGCCAGTCACTCTTAACAGTAGAATCAACTCTGCCTCAAAACATAAAAATTATAGAGAACATTCTGATGTTTTCAGAACATTAAACTTTGCTTAAATCAGAGGTCTATAACTCAAGTTATACTTAAAATACTAAGACTGATACATGCTGAAAAACAGAATCTAAAATTCACATATCACAACCTAACATCAATCAACCAAAATAAAGGCAAGGCTTACTAAAATGATGCTCAATCTACTTATAGATCTTCTATAGCTCTCCAAATTGATTCTTAGATTCTTAGATAAGTAAAGAAAAATATAAAATCTCCCAAAGCTAACCCCAAATTCCTCTTCTTCTTCCTCTCTAACAAAAATCTCTACACTTTAACATATACACACACACACACTCACTCACACACTTCACTAATAAAAATTCACCATTTGCCCCCTCTAAAAGTCTCTTCCTCATAATTACTAATTCTCATAATAATAATAATAATAATAATAATAATAATAATAATAATAATAATAATAATAATAATAATAATAATAATATCAACAATTATTTCTAAATAAAATAATAATAAATATCACCCATCTCTATATACCCCCTTACTAAAATTAGATTACTACCCAAAAATTCACAACTTTTTATTTAGACAAATTAATCCAAAACTTTCATAACAAATATACCCCTCTCTACCACATGCACATACTCAACTTAAATATAATTCACAACTCTACTATAAATGTCATGGAAAATATGATGCATGAACAGTGTTATAAAAATACGGGTGTTATAATTCTCTTCTCCTTATAAAAAATTCGTCATCGAAATTTTCCACTCACCACTTTTGGGAAATAGATACGGATACTTCAATCTCATTTGCTCTTATACTTTTCATGGTGCAACTCGAAGGAATACTTTCTTATCCACTTCATACTCCACTTCCCTTCTATATTGGTATGCATAGCTTATCTTATACTGCTTTGAGTCCACTTCTAATTAGTTTTACTTTATCCATTGTGTCTTGTACTACTGTAGGACCTTCTAATACATACACTCCTTCTTCATTCTAACAAATAGGATTGTGACACTTTTTTCCATATAATGCCTCATATGGTGCCATTTGGATACTACTATGATGCTGGTTGTTATAAGCAAACTCTCTTAAACCAATATATTCATCCCACACAATTTTAACATACAAGCTCGGAGCATATCTTTAATTATTTAAATTATTCTCTCTGAGTGCCCATTTGTCCAAGGATGAAAAACAGTGCTTAAAATATAATTTCGTATCCAAAGCCTCATGTAAACTCTCTCAAAATTGATCTGTAAACTGTAGATCTCTGTCTGATACAATGGATACTGGAACTCCATGTATCATAACAATTTTCAATACATACATACATTACACAAAGTATTTTGAACTCAATTCCTCTTAACTTCATTGCATAAACTCTTGCCTTTTGTTCCCTTGCATTCCTACCAAATACGTTGGATGGAGAAATTCTATGTATTTCATAATTTATAAAATCATGGCTCTAATTTTTCTATAATAACGTATTTCAACACCCGATATTATCTTTCATCTTTTTCATTTAACACTGTTAGTAAAGGCAACTTCCCCGTAATAATTTGATATTCCACTTTCATGTCATAATCTTCTTGTAGCTTCTCTTTAGTGATAGCCACTACTAGGAAGAATTTTGCCAACAATACTCACTGAACACTTCTAAAAAGAAAATGTGCTTCAACTTTTGATTCTTCATAAGCATCAAATATAATTCCTTCATATTCATTGTCTATAATTTTTTAATAAAACATAAACAATAATAGCAACCTTGAATCATAAATTGAGTATTTCTTCTCATGAAATTAAATCTATATAATATGCAATTTATTATTATTCTATCGCACCATTACACATATTCTATTTTTTACCTTGAATCCCTAGTAGAACCCATTAAATCTCCATTCCCGATTGATATAACAAGTAGAAGAGCAGCAGTATATGCTTATTCTAACTTCTCAAAACTTCGTTAGTAAGCTCCAGTTCATTTTTTTTCATAATTATGTGCTAAGAAAATATGTTCTGCCATTCCAATCTTCAATTTAATATACTATTATCCATAAAGCTGTTAAAAAATATTTTTCATATTCTTCTTTGCTTAATAAATGAAATGAAAGCATTATGAATAAAGATAATCACCACTGATTTAAATACTATCGAAGAGTCTTGTTTATTAATGACATAAACTCAACCAGTGTACTAATCAATCCCAGTAACATAATTAGAAGTTCATACCATCCACTTCTAGTTTTGAATAATATTTTAGAAATAAAATGTTCAATCACTTAAAATTGCCAAAATCTCGATCTCAAGTCTATCTTCAAAAGCACTATAACATCTCTCAACTAATCAAGCAACCCTTTTATTTTTCAATCATAGATAATCATTCTTCATTGACATACTATTCAATTACCTGCATCTTTTCCTCTTATAGGCTGAATATGTCCCATATGATGAATTATTCCATCTGACAATCTGCCTTTTTCAATTCTTCCAGTTCCATTAATAAGTATAAAATAATCAATATTGTTGTAGAATTATTTCAAAGGTTTCTCTTCGATACAGTAGAAATTCTGGTATTCCTTCTTAAACACGCTAGGAAATTTTCTTGATCGCAAGTATATCCATTATCTTTAAACTAATCTTCATCGATTCCTCAATATTGACTAAATAATTTTCATGCTCATCTCAAACCATGTGAAAAGCAGTCAAAGTTAAAACCAAATGATCATGCACATTTTTCTTTTACTTATCATCAACACGTAACCACACACTATCATCTTCTTTGTTAAGCTATATTAACACACCCTCATAATAGATGACTCACTCTATCAATTTACCCTTAAATTAACTTTCGTTGAATGTCAATAGCATTTAAGTAATCTTCTTACCCATCTTCAATCATAGGTAGTACAATTACAACTGACATCAAACTAGTATGCACAATCTTTTTTTTAATCACTGTCTTGATCTTTTTCTGTCTCAGAATATCCTTATCTACCTTCTTTATATGTCAAATTACAATAACATTATAACTTCATACTTACTATATTCTCAAAATAATACAAATCTTCTTCCCAATTCAATGATTTATCGAAGTCTGCATATCAATCATACTATTTTACTATTTTAAAATAATATTGCCTCACAAAATTCATTGTCACCACATTCTAGCAAGCATCGGAACACATATATCATGTCTTTAATGATGTAAATGTGCTATATATAGGCATAATGCATATTCATAGAAATGATTAGGTAATTTCAAAATCAAAAGGTATCATAAGCAATATAATATGATGTACCTGGAACTCCATCTGCTATGGGAAAAGCTTCTGATTAAATAATAGCATATATTAGGTATGGGACCCTAACATTGTCTCGAATGGATTTTTCCCCTACTGTTACGCATTAAAACTGATGTACTGTTCATAATTTATTGGTACCCTTTCAATTGTTAAGTCTTCTAAATTCTCTATCACATGTTCTTCCCATTGATTGGCTAATCTGCCTTACTTCTTGCTTTTAAAATTACTTGTTGGAAATCAAAACTTTTAGAAATTGCACTACCATTGATTTGAGTTGAAGTAGCAAGTTCGCTAGTAATTTCTTCACCGACAATATAGTTTCCACTGAATCTCTGTAAGTTAGGGATTTAATTTTCATTCTCTCTCTTTGATCTTTAATTTTACTTTTTTTTTAAGTCTTCTTTGCTTTATCACCATAGTTGTTATCTCTCCAAAAACAGTCTTTCACAATTTCCCAAACTGCGCCTCATAACCAACCACAAATAAATTATTTGACTTCAACTCTAAGAATTCAATCTTCTTTTTTTCTATATATACCTCTGAAATATATCTCTTTGTAAATATTTCAAAAAGTCTATTCAAGTCATAATCATCATTACATTCTCACCTTTCTGTATTGTCTTCTATTAGCTTAGGATATCTAACTCAAATACGGATGTTGCATAACTAATTCTCTTTGTATCAGTATAATCAATTAAATCTAGAATTCTTTCTATATTTTGTAAGCATTTCTCTGCTATGATAGGATCACTAACACCCGTAAAAACCCTGATACCTCACTCTATTATCTTTTTATAGTTCCCATCATTTGATCAAATGTAACACCCTCCAGATGCCACATACACGTGTCCAGAACATTATAATTTGAAACATGATAGTGAAATTTTTCTTTATATGAAAGATCCTCAATAGTTATATATCAAAATAGTATTTAAACATAGTATTAAAGTTTACGAAATTTACAAAGGCAAAACTTATGCTTTTACAAAAACCACATGTTCAATGTATACATGCTCTGATGAATGGACGATAACGTTTTCGTCAAGCACACAGTTGTCCCACCTTAGTCCTTTTCACCCAAGCTTCAAGCTTTAACAAAACAAGTTTAAACAAGCTAGCTACCACCTGAAAACCACAAATTGCAAAGGAATGAGCTTGCTACTCAAGTAAGTAATTATTAAGCCAAGATCACCAATAATTCTTCTCTAGAACTATAAAG
>CATIWO010417688.1:0-18631 GCA_949673435.1 Macaranga tanarius
TCACCCCCTTTGATAATTGAAGTTCCTAATTGTTAGATAATTAGTGGGTTTCAATTCCTTGTTTAACTTAGATAGATCTTGGGCAAGACATCAATAGATTGATATAGTTCCTAGTTGTTAGATAACTAGAGGGTTGTATCACAAATATTATTCATAAATAATATATTCCCCCAGCTCTTCTCAGAATTGACAACAATATACAAGAATCAATTTCTCTCTCATAATTATCTCAATTCTTTTTCTCATGGCTCACACTGGCCAATTCACATGATCATTCATAAGATCATTCACAATACCTCGTATGCATACGGTATAACCACAAAGATTCACCCCAAAGGTACCTCTGAATCCCTGTCCTGTCCCAAAGATAGTTATAATTCGAGTGGCCAACTCATCTCATATATACATATATATCACCAACCCTTACATTATTATATATATAGCTCAATATAATCCTTATATAACATTCATATCATTAGTAATGGTATAATTATGTCATTTCAATGTTCGTTCATATATGATTTAGTCTCTTTGTCTGAAACTTATAAATCTCATGTCATTTCATCAATAGGAAGTATTTTTCAATAATTTTTGTTATGTTCTAGTACATTATTCCAATATTCAGTTCAAGATACCATTTGAAAAATTAAAATTTAAAGTTAAACGGGTCGTGAAACAGTGCACTTGGGCATGTGCCTGAGCCACAGAGGCATGTGCCTCTGTGTAGGGGCATATGTCTCAGTCACACAGGTATGTGCCTCTGTGCAGAGGTGCCCACCTCTGCTACAGAGGTGCTAGCCTCTTCAGTAAGCAGACATAAGTCTGTTCGATTAGGCGTATGCCTCTTTAGTTCTGGAACACGAATTTCAGAGGAAAATTTATAGAAATTTTGACCCAAATCTCAATTTTTCAGCACCAATCGATCATAAATCATGCATAACACTCCAAAACATGATCAAACATCTTTGAAACTATTTAGATCATTCTAGATCTAAAGAAATAACATCAAGAACTCCACATTTATAAACCCATTTGCTCAAAATCAAAACTCAAATGAAAAACCCATAAATTCTAGAGCCACTCATAGATTTCTCTAGCCAAAATCTTGAATTCCTTACTGATTTTCAAAGAGCTTCCAATATTCTTTTCTCCTTCTTTTCCTTCTCTTCTTCTTCCTCTCCTTCTCCTTCTTCTTCTTCTTTTTCTTCTTCTTCCTTTTTTTTTCTTCTTCCTCCCATACCTCTAACCATACCTCTTCTGCAGAACTAACACTCCACCTCATTTCTTTCTACTTTGATCCTCATCTTTCTTTCCTTTCCTCCCAACTTCATTTACTTCCCTTTGTTTCAATTACATCCTAACTTCTTTTCAATTACATCCTAACTTCTTTTCAATTTCATCCTTCCAAAAATTCTATTTAATATAATCAAACTTTATTTCTTATATTTTATTCTTAGCACTTTTTACCACAATAAAAATATTAACTGTGAGAACCACAACACATGGTCTCAAACAAACCAATACACGTATCTAGTTAGAAAGAATTAAAAATTCTTTCAATAACATAAATTCATGACATGCACCATTCAAGAGCTCAACATTCATCACATTCATACAATAGTGTAAAATAATTAGAAGTAATTTTTTTTTTATAGCAGAGGACTGGGACTTGCCAGTCATTGGTGCCCGCTAGTGGCTGGTGGCAGCCCCTCCCTTATTATGTCCTAAAACCTGCTTAAAACACACCTATATATAACGCACAACCCAACACATATCATAAGCAAAACCTCACACATATATTTCATGGCTTCTCAAATCCAAGTAACATTTGTATATTACATATACTCAACCATTTCACAAATATTGCACCAATTACTCTTCCAAATAGTATACATAAGGTTGATAAATACACAACCATATACATTAACTTCATAATTCACACATATATACATCACAACCCTTTGGTTCAATGTACATCACATAGTGCAACATCCACACAACCATTATAAAATACTTAAATACTCATAATTCATTACAAAATGCAAATGGTGTATGTCAAATGAAAATGGGGATGAATTCATCAAGTACACCTCAGGCCTCCAGAACTCACTATCAATGCAAGCCTCAAGCTTGTTAACTATTTTTCTGAAAAATAGTTACAAAGGAGTGAGCTTGTGACTCAATAAGCAATTACTAATATAGCTATAAATATATCACTTCTCAAGAACTAATTAAGTGATATATATATATATATATATATATATATATATACACACAACAAGTCTTTATTTGTTCAAGATACACGTATAATCATGCTTCCAATAATTTCAACAAATAACCATCACTTAAAATTTATATCTATGACATATACTAATTTCACAAAACATATATTTCACATATACTTATGGTGTATAAATTTTAGCTTACATTTAAACATATTACTCATACATATCAATTCATATATATATCACAACTATATATAATAACCATATAATATCTCATATAACTAAAGCTTACTCATTCATATCACAACATATTCCAAACATATACCCCACATATACCAAATATACACACAAGGTATACCACTTACTCATACATATCACAACCATATTAATTAATCACATATCGTCATCAAACTAAAGCTCATCATTTCTCATGAAACCATAACTCATTCTTTTACATCACAACATCAAAGTTTGGTATCCGGCCGGAACCACCTCACATGCGCATTTCTCACAAGTGGTCACATACTGAGACTATCTGCCCGGCTCAATCTTAGTCTCACATCCTCACATATAATTTATCGGGTAGCTATACGCCTGGCTCAGCTTGCCTATCTCATATTTCATCTTTTTCTCATGTGACCACTACTAGAACTATCCGTCCGGCTCAGTTCCAGATTTCACAATCAGTGAAGGCTATCCGTCCGGATCAGCCCCACTATCATACATATTCCTCACAATCATTCAACCAATTCTCATTCTCATACATATCACATTTTAATAGCCATATCTCACTTCACATCATATCAATCACAATTCAACATTTCAAAATCCATATGTTTATTTCATATCGCTATCATTCAATCAATTCACATATATGTGCATAATTCACATTTGAATAATCAAACATCACTTCACACCACTTTCCATCAAACCATTCAACACAATTCCCAATCACAATTCAACAACTATATATATAACATTTCATTTCTCATCACATAATTGCCCAATTTATATTCAATAATCATGCCTTACTTTACATCACCACTCATCATTTTCACAATCTAAATAGTTCATTTTCATACCACATTTAATCACAATTCAACATCTTCACAAATCATATGTTATTCATATCACATTCCAATAACTTGCTCAATTTATTCTTAGCAATACATTTTCATATTCACTTCATATCTCATTCAATCATTCAATTCAACACAACATAACATTCTCATAATATATATACATATTATGTATATATCATACCACATCACATACTTGTCAAATTGTTCATATTAATATAGTTCTTATATTCAAGAGATTCAATATATATATATATATTATATTAATAATCACTTACACCAAGTACTTCAACTCCTTCAAAAGTAAAACTTCCCTAGTGAGTAATGTCTCCAATATCCTTATCAATGCTTATACACAATTTATACATCAATTCATATAGCCACATGACAACATGACATTTGCACTCAAATGCAACTAGGTGTACTTCCAAGCTTAAGGTTCAATATACCTAAATAATTCACACACATGTCCAAAAATCATGAAAATATTACTGAAGCTAGACCTATGAGTCTACTTTAAATTTAAACTATAATTTCTCAATTTGGATATGTATGGAATTAATTATAGATTTTTGAACAAAATCGGGTAAAACAGAGGTGATAGACTGAGTATGAAAATGTTAAGCTGTGCCAGTCAGTTTTAATAGCAAAATCAGCTCTGGCACAAAACATAAAAGTTGTAGCGAACTCTCTAAAGTTTCCATAGCATCAAACTTTACTCAAATCAGAAGTCTACAACTCAAGATATGGCTAAAATAATAAGACTGATGCAACACCCAAAATAGAACCCGAATCACAATATCAAAACCTAACTTTAAATAATCATAACTAAATGCAAGACTTACATAAATGATGCTCAAATGGCTAATTGATCTTCTTAAGCTCCCCAAAATCCTTGCTAATTGTGTAGAGAAATAAAAAAATCTCCCAAACAAAACAAGAACACTATCTTCTTCTTCACCTCTCTAAATCTCTACACTCACTAACACCCATACACACATATACACACATTAATATGCACCAATCATCTCTCTCCAAATGTCCCCTAAGGTGTCCCTTAAAAAAAATGCTTTAATCATAACAAGGAATAAAGTAATAGAACGTTAGATAATTATCAACAATTATCTGTACAAATCTCTACACCTCCTTAATAAAATAGGATTATTACACAATAATCCAAAACTTTTTATTGTGACAAATGACTCCAAAACTTTCTTAACAAATATGCCCCTTTCTACTCACATGTACATACCCACACTTAAAAATAAACCATAACTCTACTCTATATGTCATGAAAATAATATACATGAACAAAATACGGGTGTTACATTAACTCCCACTAATATCAATTTAATACATAAAAATCAACTTCTTAATTATTTACCCGAAATTATAACAATTAACTCCAATCAACACTAATTTAATATAATCGAATAATCCTTAATTATTATTAACTTTAATTAATCTGATTCAATGACACGGATGTTACATTGTATATCAATACCTATAATATCTATTAATGTTACAATTAAATAAGTGCTAATCTAACGGTTTTAATTCTATTACAAATACATATGATTTTTATTTTTTATTTAAAAATTCATTAACTTTAGTCACTTGAATAAATATAGTTTAAATGCATTGATTTTGTAATTATTTTATACTTTTTTTATCTTAATACATTTAATTAATTATTTTTTAGATCTTTATATCTAATATAAGCTTACAAAATAGGAATGTTAATTTATTTTTTAATTATGTCTTCGCCTATTTGCCCCAATGGCAAAGGCTGAAAGGACATTAAGGTAAGAGCAGGGTTCGAACCCCCTCCTCCCCTGCTGTCCCAAAATCTCTTAGGGACAAAAGACCAACTGGTCTGTGATAAAAAAATTTATTTTTTAATTATATTAATTGAAAAATGAAATCTATTATTATGATAATTTATTGGTCTAATATATTTGAAATCCCTTACTTGGTATCTTTTGTCTGTTTGCTACCTCAATTTACCAAATAATTATTTTGACACTCGAATTTACTAAAAATAGAACTTGTTGATACTTTTCATACAATTTGAAACGTCTAAATTATTTTTTTTGTAAGTTAAAATGAAATCTATTATTATGATAATTTATTGATCTAATATATTTGAAATCCCTTACTTGGTATCTTTTGTCTGTTTGCTACCTCAATTTACCAAATAATTATTTTGACACTCGAATTTACTAAAAATAGAACTTGTTGATACTTTTCATACAATTTGAAACGTCTAAATTTTTTTTTTTGTAAGTTAAAATGATACTATTTAAACACTTAAATTAGATAAAAAAGAAGTGTTTATAAATGATATTTTTAATAAGTTAAATTGTTAAAATGGTCATTTTATAAATTAAATGAATAAAATTTAGGAAATTACAAATGTAAAGTACAAAATTACTAGTTTTTTTTTTTGGGGTCCGGAAGGGGAGGGAAATTCGAACCCGCCTTTCACTTTGATGCCCATCCTGCGGTTGGGACTTAACTGTCCCAACCCAAGGCGGATGGGCACAAAATTACCAGTTAACTCCTTATAAGGGCCTATTAATGAAATAAATTTGAAATGAAACACTACTCTGTTATAAAACAAAGAAAAAAAACGTTTCTCTTCATTTTCTTTGTCCATCTTAAAATCTAGGGCTTTCTTTTCATTTCATTTCTCTTCAGAAAATTTACCAAAAAAATTGTAAATTTGGATTCTGCAATCAAAAAAATGGATCCTCAAGACCACCACCAACACCAAGATACGCAGCTACAGCTCCCTCCCGGAGGCGGAGCAACAGAAGACGAAGCCAATCTCAATCTCCACTCCCATGACGACGACAACAATAATAATTACAACACTAAGTCCCATTCTCACTCCGGCGACGGAGCTAGTCCTGGGTATTTATTTTACTTTCTTTTTAATCCCTTTTTTTTTTGTAGGTTCAAGATTATAATTTTCTTGAAGGTTTCAATTGATGTTTGTTTCTTTATATCTTTAATAATGTGCAGAAAAATTTTTATTGGAGGTTTAGCTAGAGAGACTACTACAGGTTAGGTTTTGTATGTGTTTTAGTGAATGTTACGCCCCATTTGATTATTTTTTTTAAAGAAATTGTTAATTTTCTTAATGGTTTGTTTGTTTTTTTTTTTTTTTTTTCAGCGCAATTCGTTAAGCATTTTGGTAGATATGGTGAAATTACTGATTCTGTTATAATGAAGGATCGTAAAACTGGGCAGCCTCGTGGTTTCGGGTTTGTTACCTATGCTGATCCTTCTGTTGTTGATCAAGTTATTCAAGACTCACATGTTATTCATGGCAAACAAGTAGGCTTTTATTTATTTATTTATTTATTTTTATAGACCTGCTAGTGATTTTTATCTTCATTAGGTGATGTTAGCTGATTTTTTGCCTTTGCTTGTAGGTAGAAATCAAGCGAACGATACCCAAGGGAGCTATAGGGGCTAGAGATTTCAAGACTAAAAAGATTTTTGTAGGTGGCATCCCCACTACTGTGACCGAAGGTATTTTATTTTGTTTAGTCCTTCTGGTTTGTTGTATTTATTTGTGCTTCTGATGTTGTGTCAGTTATTTGACAAATGGTTGTATGGACAGTTGAGTTCAAGGAATTCTTTATGCAATATGGTGAGGTAATTGAACACCAGATTATGCGCGACCATACCACCAATCGATCGCGTGGCTTTGGATTTATTACCTTTGATACAGAGCAGGCTGTAGATGATCTTTTGGCTAACGGAAATAAGCTTGAATTCGCTGGAGGTCAGGTGAGTAGATAGTCAACAATTTATTCTTCATTTTTCGTGAGACGACTTTTAGAATTGTAGAACAACTGAAAATGTTGGTGGTTTTATACTTTTCTCTACTGCTCCAAAGAGGGAAATAAGGCTATTTAAAAGGGCTCATCATTCATCCTTGTTGTTTTGCATATCTTGGAAGAGAATTTAAGTTTTCTCTAGTTAACCCAAAAGAAAGAAAAAAAAAAAAGAGAGCTTATGATGTCTACTTGAAGGAAATTTAGCTCCTTGAAGTGATTGCGTGTAAAATTGTATGATTTAACTTCTAAGGATTTCATCCAACTTATCTTTGTTTATCATATGGTTGACCTTTGAGGTACATGTAATTTTTCATATGGCTTTACTATTCAATTATCCTAGTGATAAAATCTTCTCAGTGGAATTTATTTTACTCATGTCATGTTTATGGTAATACTTCATTTTTCAGAACAGGTTAGCATGTCAATGTTTTAGGTACATAAAAAATAATATAAAAATTTGTAATTATCAACAGTCAACTTTAGGGTAATTTACAGTTCTTGTTGATTCTGTATCAATATGGTCAGCATACTTCATTTTAGGTGGTATCAATTGAACTAATCCACTAAAATCTGGAACCTGATGTTTCTATTGGTTCATCTCTCTTGTCTTGCACCTAGGAACTCCATAGGACCAACTTCATAACTTTATCTCAATATCTTTCTCATTTTTGTGAGTTTGCAAGCATATTACCATTCCAGTGTATCTTTCATCAAATTCAAGTGCTTGGATTCAGCTGAAACAGTTTCAGCTTAAATGTCAAAACTGAGACAAATTGATGATTTATGACCAGATAAATAAAAATGAAATCAGAGTTTGGAGACCCTGGTTGCAAATTTGTAATTTACCGTGTCTTACCTTGACCCAACCCTTGTCTTGAAGACTTCAGCTTGGATGGATGGACTGTAATTATAACCTGTTCAATACTACCTTGGCCCAACCCATGTCTCAAAAACTTAAGCCTGGATTGATGGATGCTATATTGGCCCTAAAAATTGACCCACCCCATTTTCTTTTGCCAGTTCAGACCATTAGCCTGTGCAATGTGGGCATTTATTTGCACACAATTTTGCATTCCAAGTTGAACAATTTATTTTCTTTTACTGTCAATAGCAGGCACTAATAGAATAGAATTCATAGAGGGATGCTTGTGATTTCATCTGAACCTCAATTAGCAAAAGTAGAAGAATACTCAATAGTGTGCATACCTGGGATCTTGGTTCATGCATTTGTGGATGAGCCAAACAGAAATGTAACAAAAAAAAAATAACAGTAGCTAGCAGGAAATAGGGTAAACGTTTCTCTGCCTAATCAATTGGTGTTCCCTTGGCCAATGTTATTTATAGCCAATTGTATGATTTTTCTTATTGTCTAGCTTGCCTCTTTTTTATGTGTGCTTTAAACTTTGAGATATAATAGGCCCTTGTGTAGATAGGTTGATCACTCAGGAAGGAAGCAAAATTAAGCACATTAATTTCTTCCATTATGTAAAATAATCTTTGTTAAGAATAGCATGATTTTTATTAGGGGTGCACAAAAATTGACCAAACCGAATTGATCCAAACCAATTCAAACCGAAAATTATGGTTTAAAGTGGTTAATGGTTGGTTATGGTTTGAAAATTTTTTTAAACCGAATTTTTGGTTTGGTTATGGTTTAGAGAAATGAAAATCCAATAAAACTGAACCAAACTGATAGTATAATAATACTACATTTTTTCCCCATATTTGTAAAATAGTAGGGTATAGTAGCAAAAATGGTTACATTTTTTTTCCCGCTATAATGGTTATTGTGAAATTTAAGGACTTTTTCAAGAAGTAGATATTATTCTAGTATTATTATTATTATTATTATATGAATGGTAAGTACACAATATGAATTTTGTATTTTGTAGTACTTTTAATAGAATTGTTGAGATTTACCATTATTAATTTTAATCTTTATTTCATTTATTTATTAATTTTGGTTAAACTGACCAAACCGATCATCCAGACCAAATCCAAATATCCTTGGTTTGGATAAGTTTTAATGGTATTTGGTTTGGTTAGGAGTTCACATGTTTAAAAACCGACTTTATTGGTTTGGTTAAAAATTTAAGCTTTATACTGACCAAACCGAACCATGAACACCCCAAATTTTTATCCATTATGTTAGTCTTTTTGCTCATCCAGTTTGTCTTTCCCTTTTATAGGTGGAGATCAAGAAGGCAGAGCCAAAAAAACCCAATCCCCCACCACCCTCTTCTAAGCGTTATAATGATTCAAGGTCTTCGTTTAGTAGTGGATATGGTGATGCATATGATGGATTTGGGGGCAGTGGCTTTGGTGGCAGCGTTGGGGGCAGTGGCGGACCTTATAGGTCTGGTGGGGCCTACGGGGGTAGATCTGGCACATATGGTGGATATGGTGGAGGTGAATTTGGTGGATATGGAGGATATGGAGGTGGTGGCGTCGGGCCTTATAGAGGGGAGCTGCCCTCTGGGTATTCTGGTCGATATGGAGGCAGCTTTAGCAGAGGTTATGATTTAGGAGGTGGTTATAGTGGCTCTGGAGAGGGTTATGGTGGATATGGTAGTGGTGGTGGGTCTGGTGGTGGTTATGGAGGTAACTACGACACTAGCCTTGGGGGTGGGTATGGAGGTACCAGTGGGGGTTCCTTTTACGGAAGCAGAGGGGGATATGGAGGTGCAGGAAGTGGTAGTGGTAGTTTTGGTGGTAGATACCATCCTTATGGAAGGTAGGAAGTTGTAGGAATTTTTTTTTTGGTTTTGGGATTATAAAAGTGTAACGGCTAAGTGAAATTGTCACAATTGTAGTGTTTTTGAGCTGTAGTTGTTAATTCAGTAGCTTATGCTCTTAGGTTCTATAATTTTTGGCAAGGTGGAATTTTTTGTTTCATTGAATGTTGAACAATTTGTGATTCTTATGTCTCTTACAAGGACTACTAGGATATTTATCTTGACTTTTATTTTTTAGACGTCGATTGGAATGGAGCATTCTTCAATTACAAATTGTGATGTATTGTTTAAGACACCTGCAAATACAGAATTGGGTTTTTAACCATTTTTAATCTCCTTAAAGCCTTCTTGTTTCTTTGTTAGCATCTTTCCAAGGCAGATTCCCACTGATTGGAGTGGATTTATTATTATTATTTTTTTCAATAGAGATGTGGATTCAGTTTAAAAGTTGGTTGTCGGACCCTGAGATTAGGGCACCGGTCTTGGAAAATTCAAATTATTCCAAAAATATCTGTGGCTAAACACGGGTCATGGAAAATTCAAATTATTCCAAAAATATCTGTGGACAGTTTGACTTTTTTCGAACTGAACTTTTCCAAAAAATTTTATTTGGACGAGTCCGGAGATTTTGAATTCTCCGAACTGAGATTCGTCCTGAACCGCTCCGAATTGTACCGAACCGAAGAACTGAAACTAGAACTGATAATTTAATATATATATATATATATATATATATATATATAGTTTGAATTTTTATATTCATTTTATTAATATTAAACCTATTAATTTAACATTTAATCTAAAAATAATAAATATTAATTTAATTATTTGAAATAAAAAATTTTAATCATTAATTAAATTGATTTAAATCACAATTAAATAAATATTAAATTAGTAAATAGCATTTCAAAATATTATAATATAATTTATGTTGAAAAATTTAAATTTATCTTCAATAATAAAATTCTAATGTACTCCCTCCATTCCATTCCAACTGTCATTTAAGGTTGTTAAGAATCCTATTTAATAGACATAATTATAGGTGCAAATGAGTACATTATCCTGTTTTAGAAAAACTAAAAGTTATTAATTACAACTACTCTACTCTTAAAAAAATTAGAAGTTAATACTTTTCTCTAAAACCAAGATTTACTCTAAAACCAATATAAGGGTAAAGTTGGAAAGAAGTATTTATTTTTTATTGGTAATCTCAAAACATCACTTGAAGTGGAACAAATTTTATTTTCTAAAACGACAGTTGGAATGGAACGGATGGAGTAATATACTTTTTAATAGTTATGGAGTTGTTATTATTATTCAATGATATATATTATTTAGATAAATTTTTTCATAAAAATATTTAATAATTATATGTATATTAGAGTGTATTGTATATATGTTAATAAAATTTTTATAATAAAAAATAATGATAAATAAACTATTAAAAATTATTTAATTTTATAATAAAATTATGAAATGGTTTGTAATTGAATAATTTGATTTGAATTATATCTTTATTTATTTATTTTAATTTGGAGAAGAACCGATCTCCTAACCGAATTGAACCAGAATTTTTAATTTCCGAACTGTCCCGAACTAAAAATTTGAAACAATCATTAATTTTTAAATCTTCAATAGTATAAATTAATTTTGAAAAATTACATTTTCCGAACCAAATCGAACCATGGTCACCCCTAGCCAAAACCACAGAATTACAATTCTAGGATAAGAAATGCCACAAATATCATGATTAAGCCATAATTAAATACCGTCACGAGTTACTGGGAAGAGTGCACATGATTAAGCCATAACTGAACACCGTCAGGAGGTACTGGGAAGAGTGCACATGAGTCATGAAGCCAATGAATTCCAATAGGAAGATTGCTGCCATATCAAGCCAACCAATCAGCTGAGACGTTACACTATTCCTTGTGCACATGACATAAATCAACATGCCAACCCATTCGAAGGAGTTTTATATATTTAATAAAAGGATAAAATTGGTGTTAAAATTTGTGATGTGAATAGTCATACAATAATTGGCAAAATATATGGACATCTAGTTGGTGAGATCGTAGATCAATTCTTGATCTTCCCTTTTATGATGTTGGGAATTAACCACTTCAACTAAATATTATCCAATTAAAAAAAAAATTATTTCTATTAAAATGCCCTTAATCAAGGAAAGCTAAAACTGTAATTTAAATAAAAAATTCTAATTTTATTTTTTTGTAACGGTATCATTTATATCACAATTTGTAACATATTTACTGAAACGCAAAACTATCAAAGTAACCTCTATAATAGGAATTTTATACATTTTTTTTATCGGCTAGCGCGACATGATTGTAATGCAGCGCTATGCCTATCAGTTTCCTTAATAAAATTATAAGTTCAACACATCCATCATTGTCTCGGGTATAAAGAAGCTCTTCATTCTCACTTCAAGAGATAAAAGAAAAAAAAAAAAGCTCGTGGATCTCTTTCTATTGTTTATTCTCAGAAAAATGGCAACACAAGCGCAAGTGCCAGTGAACATAAACGAGAAGCCTTCTCGTCCATTGGCAAACTTCCCTCCTAACATATGGGCTAATAGCTTTTCTTCATTTTCCTCCTCCAAACAGGTAATACAATTATAATGTGCCAGCCTTTACTGAATTTGTTTATATATGTTAATTAGAATCATTATAGATGAGTAGAGCTCATTCTTAACTAACAGAATTGCAAGTTAACTCGATACGACTATCACATCATACTATTCTCAATTAGATAGGACACACTACAACAAATAATACACAAATACGCTCCTCACTCTTAGGTTTCAGTACAATAACCAATTGGTCTTCGTTTAGGGTATAATTGAGCCGAGTCGAATTCTATAAATTTTTTTAGAATTCATTTGAACCAAATACATCCTAGTGTCTCAATCTTCAACACTTACAGGATATTGAATCATACGGCAAAGAGATAGAATTACAAAAAGAAAAGGTTAAGGCGATGCTTGCAGCTTCTTCAGCAGATTTCGTCAACAATATTGAGATGATTAATCTGTTTTGCCGTCTCGGTATCTCCTATCATTTCGAAAGCGAAATTGAAGAGCATTTGCATCGTATCTTTAGTGCTCTTTCTAATCTTGATCTGGATGATAATAATAATAATGTTTATAGCCTCTCCATTGTGTCAATCCTATTTCAGATTTTAAGACAGCATGGATTCAAAATATCTAGTGGTGAGTTACTTTAAATTTTTTCTAGTTCACACTTCATGGCTGTAGCTGTCTCAAGAGAAGTTTTTGATCACTGTGTTGTGTTTGTTTCAGATGTGTTCAAGAAATTCAAGGATAACAATGGAAAGTTCAAGGAAAGCCTCAGTAATGATGTGATAGGGATTCTTCAGCTTTATGAAGCAAGTTCTATGAGTATACATGGAGAAGATATCCTAGATGAAGCAGCTGCTTTTGCGAGGCCACTTCTTGAGTCCTTGGCTACGCAATCAAGTCCTCATCTTGCTGAACACATAAACAATGCCTTGACTCTGCCCTTCTATAGAGGATTGTCAAGACTAGAGGCTAGAAAATACATCTCTTTCTACGAAAAAGAGAAGCACTGCAATGAAACTCTACTTAAGTTTGCAAAGTTGGATTTTAATCTGGTACAGTTACTCCACAGACAAGAGCTAGGGGATATTTTAAGGTACCTATGTGAATTTTATTTTCAAACTTCATACATTTATACACCGTAATGAATAGATAAAGTATGTGTAAATTTTAGTATTTTATATTTAATTGTTAGATGACTAATCCATATTTCAAAGTTTAATGGTAATGAATACGTGTCTGTGTAGACCATAAAAATTTTGAACCAATTATATATATAGCGTCACTTATTTATTAATTTGTTGTCGGTGACTATTTTTCAAAGGGTAATGCTTGGTGTCGCGTACAGCGACACCAAGCTTGTCTCTCGGGGGAGGGCAAATACCGTTTTGCCCTCCCCTTTTTTTTTTATAAATAATTAATAAATTAATTAAAAAATAAAATTATAATTTATGGGTTTGTAAATTATAATATGACGGGTTCACCCAATTCTTTTTTAGGTTTTAAATTTTATCAATTTATTTAATTAAATAATTAAAAAATATATTTTTTATTCTTAAATAAAAATTATATTATACAAAAATAAATAAATATATTATATTATATGAGTTTGTAAATTATGACATGACGAGTTTATCCAGTTTTTTTTAGGTTTGTCAATTTATTTAATTAAATAATTAAATAATATATTTTTTATTATTAAATAATTTTTATATTATACAAAAATAAATAAATAAATATATTATATTATATGAGTTTGTAAATTATGACACGACGGATTTACCCAGTTCTTTTTTAGATTTTAAATTTTATTAATTTATTTAATTAAATAATTAAAAAATATATATTTTTAATTTTTAATTAATTTTTTATTTAAAATAATAATAAGGACAAATTGATCATTTGATAGAAAAAATTTTTTATCTTTTCTGTCACATGACCGCGATATATGTATCGCGGTCCTTTTTTCAATAAGCATAATCTTGCCCTGATGCCCTATCTGTTATCATTTTTATATGATTTTATCATATAAAAGCTTACTTAAAAAAATGATTAAAACAAAAGTTGGTGGCAATTAAATGTGCAGTTCAATATTATATAATTGTTTTGAGTGTAGAACTTAATTTGTCTTATTGCATTTTTTTTTTTAGTAGAATTACCCTATTAAATTGCTTAGTTTTTGAATTTGGTGTCAGAAAACAGAAATGCAACAATGTTGATGTTTTGATTTTGAATTTGAATTTGATCATTAATCAAACAAACTAGGTGCAGCCTGAAGATGGTCTTGGGCCTTGATTTTATGCGGGTCACTATGGCATGAATAACCTTGGTAGCATTACAGATGCATAAGGCCACTAAAAATCAGCTTAAATTTGATAACCCAATGAAGAATAAGACCAAATAAACCAATCTGTATTAAAAGAATTCACTAGCTCTATGCATATCGCATTCTTTACAAGGAATACATATAGAAGAAACAATACATGTATTTAACTTTTCCCCATGCTGATGTGCTTCAGTCCTTCATAGCTTTGCAGGATGTATGCCCTGGAATAGTTCAGGAACAGAAACATTTATATCAAAATTGCTGAAATATGCTTAACTAATGTGAAATTTGGATGCTTAGAACAGTAT
This sequence comes from Macaranga tanarius, assembly GCA_949673435.1. Classification (NCBI taxonomy): domain Eukaryota; kingdom Viridiplantae; phylum Streptophyta; class Magnoliopsida; order Malpighiales; family Euphorbiaceae; genus Macaranga; species Macaranga tanarius. The sequence continues at coordinate 15,121 of CATIWO010417688.1, forward strand.
GACGGTATAGAGCCAGCATCGGTCAGGTTTAGCTGTAATAGTAAGTTAGCGTAGGGGGTATAGCATGTTTTGCCAATGACATCATTGTAATATACTTCAGAAGTCGTGAAAAGTGGGAGGTGATTGGTCAAACTGGGGAACCAGCTCAGATTTGTGAGAATTGGTACTGATGGTCTATTGGGAGATTCTAGCATTGAAGCTAAAACAAAAAACGACGACCAAAAAAAATTGACCGGTCATTAATTAGAGAAAAGTCTACCATCCACACCGTGTGAAAATCAAAACCTGCCACCTGATAGCAACTTTAAGGGGAAAAAAAAGCCTGGACCGGACCATATTATGACCAATTTTAATGTTAAATTTCTTTTTGAACAAAGTTATTACGATGAATTTGACGAGTAAAAAAAGCTTTAGAAAATAAAATTTAAACCGTTTGATTAAACTGTTGCAAGTTGGACTTTTGAAAGATAAATTTAAATATATAGTTAATATGATTAATTATGCACATTTGAAATTGTTTTAAAATATTCCTAAAAAAAAGAAATTGTTTTAAAATAAGAAAAAATAAATAAGATGCCTTTGGTGCAATGGCATCACCCTATGGCTAGAGAACTTGGAAAATCAGGGATCAACTATTTATATTAAGCCCAAAAAACTAATTAAATAATTATTCTGATATTAATCTTAAAATAAATATAAATTTGCAATTTTCTAATTACAATTTCTTTTAAACATTTAATAATTAATGTATTTTTAAAAACTAATAACAAATAAGAACAAAAGTAGTCGACGTCATTTGATCAAGTTCGAATAGAAAGAACAAAATTTACTGAAATCATCTTTGATTGACGAGATCAAATAATCCAAGAATAATGGAAAATGTAGAAGTTATTAGAAATCACCAATAACAAAATTTGAATCCTGACATATTTAAAGAGAAATGATTATTAAAAAACTTCCAAGGCAATAAAAACATAATCTAGTATTACATTAATTAATTTTGCAGAAATCACATAAAGAAATTTAATTTGTCCAACATAATTGAAAATATTCAAAGTTCAAAAATCATACACCACTGTTGCTGCTAATTAACGTATCTTTTATGAGCTCATAGACCTTATATCCTCAATCATACTGTTCAAATAACAAGATGAAGATCCACCTTCTTTCACACTGTTTCGTGCCTTTTCTGCCATTTTAGCTGATGATCTCACAAACTCCTCCTTCCTGTTCACCATCAGATCATTCACCATCTTTTCAACAATAGTTCTATCACACAAATCCTTCATGTCCAATCCTAGCTTCCACACCTCACCTACGAACCTACTATTCACTTGTTGATCAGCAAAATAAGGCCAACAAATCATCGGCATACCAGCTGCAATACTTTCCAACGTTGAGTTCCATCCACTGTGTGTCAAAAACCCACCAATCGCTTTATGTTCTAAAACCTCTTCTTGAGGTGCCCATCTCACAGTGTGCCCATTTTCTTTAGATCCAACTTCGAGCTCAGCAGGAATCTTTTTAAGGACTTCGCCAATCACCATCTATATTGTTATTTTGAGACAAATCTTTATTCATCTCAAATTATAACCATATTTCATTTATTCTATCTTTTTATTTATTTATTATTTACTTTTTTTTATTTTTTTATTTAGTGCTATGTCCTAAAATAAATTTAAATATTTAAATATCAATAATAATACAATTATTATTTCATTAATAAAATAAACTTATATGTGTTCAAATTCATGAAGTACTACAAAAATAATATAATCTATCCTTAAATAACTTCAGATAATTACTAATACATATGATCTTTTAGGGAAGATTTTTATTGTATTGCAAAAACAAATCATCTCTAATTCTTGTTATGAAATAAATGAAAGAATGTAGGAAGACAAACTAAAGAGAAGTGAAAACTGAAAAGTGTGCTGAAACTGAAAATGAAAAATGTGAAAGGACAATAGAGTAAAGAAACGTAGACAACAGGCAGATTGGGAGGGGTAAAATTTGAAGCGAATGTGTTGAATTTTTTGTTTAGTATGTCAAGTGGCAAAATTATAAGACATCATAATATTCCTCTCTCCCACACTAGGCATGTAAGATCTTATTTTAATGGTGACTTATAAAAATAGTTTTCAAAATATAATAACTTCTAACAACTAACTGCTAACTGTCTCTCTGTCAAAAAAAAAAAATATTATGGTCAGCTTTATTAAATGCATATATACCGTCAATCAACATTTAAATTATTTGAAATTTATACATCTTAAGAAATTTGACCGGTAGACCGTCAATCATCCAAAAGTATTTTCTATGAGTAATTCAAATGGTAAAAAATGTAGTAATCAAATGTGAAGAAACTAAGCGAGAAGGAGGTCATTGGTCAAACTGGGTAACCTACTTAGATTTGTGAGAATTTGTACTGATGGTATATTAGGAGATTCTAGCAAAATAATAATAATAATAATAAATAAAATAAAATAAAAGACTAGCTGTAATTAATTAGAGAAAGTCTAGTTTTAACAGCTTGTGAATATCAAAACTTGGAGAAAAGTCCAGTTTTAACAGATTGTGAATATCAAAACCTGCCACGTAATAGCAACTTTAAGAAAACCTTCACTAGACCATATTACGACCAATTTTAATGTTATTATTATGATGAATTTGTCTACTAAATAAGCTTTAAAATATTAAATTCAAACTGTTTGATTAAACTGTTGCAAGATGGATTTTTGAAAGATAAATTTTAAATATATTGTTAATGTGATTTATGCATAATTGAAATTGTTTTAAAATAAAAAAAATATAAATAAAATGCCTTTGGTACATCGTACAATGGCATCACTCCATGGAAAGGAAATCTGAAAAATCAGGGATCAAACTTTTACCCTCCCTCTCTCCCTTAACTTATGAAATTAATTAATCTTAAAATAAATATAAATTTACAATTTTTTAAGTAACAATTGTCTTTTAAAAATTTAATAACTGATGTATTTTTTACAAAATAATAACAAACAAGAATAAAAATAGTTAAAATTTAATCGAATTTGAATGGAAAAGAACAGATTTTAATGAAATAATATTCTTTGATTAATGAGATTAAATAATCCAAGCATAATGAAAAATATAACATAATGTAAGATAGTTCTTTTATTTTCTCAAATCACAAATAATAAAATTCAAATCCTAATACATATTTAAAGAGAAGTTATTATTAGAAAACTTTCAGGGTAATAAAAACATAATCTAGTATTACAGTAATTAATAATGTAATAAGAAATTTAATTTGTCCAACATAATAGAAAATATTCGAAGTTCAAAAATCATACAAAACTGTTGCTGCTAATTAACTTGTCTTTTCTGAGCTCATAGACCTTACATCCTCAATCAAACTGTCCAAATAACAAGAAGAAGATCCACCTTCTTTGACACTGTTTCTTGCCTTTTCTGCCATTTTAGCCGATGATCTCACAAACTCCTCCCTCCTTTTCACCATCAGATCATT